>LAPY01000281.1:156778-173615 GCA_000970635.1 Eragrostis tef | reverse complement strand
TGGGGGGGCAGCCACCACTTGGCAAACGACTTGCCAAGTCATCGTGCACTCGCTGGTGTCTGGCGCTAAGGAATCACATGCTGATATCTTCATCGGCGTTGGTGTCTGGCATAAGGATACCCGCCACCCGCTCGAAATTCTCGTTGATTAACTAGGAAGAAAACAAGAGCACGAAAGCTCCTCCATATAAATACATCAGGAATCACATGTTAGTACTAGCAACATTATGGACTCCGGATACTGATACAAGATATGCATATGCTAGCACCTGAACGATATTAATATGCAACTGTGCTTATATACAGACACGAACCATGAAGCAAGCGCATCATATCACAACCGAAGGTAGCAAAGGCAGAGTACCACCAGGCTAGAGAGAGCACCGCTGTCCTCTGCAGCGTCAAAGGTGGCTCCGCGCCACGACCCGTACCTCTCCGGCCAAGCTGGTCCGCCTTGCTCGCGACGCTTCAATGCACGGTCTGTTCCAGCTCAGCTTAACACCAGATCTGAATTGTACTGAACCTTGTATCATGAGGGGCCTGCTTGCTTGCTCTGCACAGGACGGTCAGGTCAGGGCAGGCTGTCTGCACAAGTTACAGTCTTCCAGATGCAGCTTCTCGAGTATGCAGTATCTGGAGTTGCTTGATTACGATGATGATATGTCTGCTGAACTGCCCGACAGTTCTTTATACTTGAAATAAATGGGCTAACATATAACAGGAGACTTTACAGAATCAATACACAAAATTTTCTGATTGTTTCCAGCATGCTACAAGCATTGATTTTTCTTTTCCAATCATAATCTACTCTACGCTAAGGAATGCTGCCTTGGTAACTGAAGTTTCCTACGGTTGAATAATTTACAGGCTGCCAACTTATTCAGGGGCACTTGACGGTGGCCTATTTCACTGCTTGGACGGTCAGCCATGTCAAAATCTTGAAGAAAATGTGGAATCGTTGTTGGAGTTAAACCTGCATTACAACTGAAACAGTTAAGTTGGTGTGCTATGCAACAAGATTGAAAGCACATAGATATGTCTGCTTAAATATAGCCAAGGCTCAAGTGCCACCCCAAGCTGTCATTCAAAATTGTATGTTTATTAACGAGCACTTCACTCATCACAGGGAATAGGGAGATTTCCTAAGTCATTTTCTAAAAGAACGTCAAGGATCTCGTGAAGGGTCACAGACCATACAGAAATGCTCAAGATGATCAGGCCCTTGTTTACAGAAGTGGATACTCAGAAGAACCTTCCATTTTTCTAAGATGAAACAATAAAACCAGATGGAACAGAACTAACCCACATAATACAGTAAACAACACAGACAAAAGCTTACAATCATAAAGTGAGAAATTACTGGAACCATGGTATGGTACCTTCATTAAGAGCTTCTATGAAATGAATTCTCGTGCATGCTAGAAACTGAAGCGTCCTGCATTTCATTAACAAAAATGAAACCAGCCACAAGAAAAAGACAATATATTATGTATGGATCATATTGTGAGTAACTTACTTGAATCATTGCACTGAAGCTTTGAAACCCATTGTGATTTGCAGAAGGTACAGGGGTATTCAATGAGGACCCAGTAGAATTAGCTGCATTACCTTGGGTGTCTTCATCTGCAGACTTAGCAGTCCTTCTCCATCGCTTCAGCAGATATTTTTGAGGTAACTCTTTGATGTTGCTGAAGTCCAGCACTTTCAACATGTGACAACAAGGGATACCCATAAATTCAAACTTCCTACAAGTGCAGACACAGGAGCAATCACTTGAATCAAATCTAACAAAGTGTTCCTTGGGTTTCTCAGATGGAGCAACCTTGTACTCTGAGGTTGTCCCAACCTCCCCACAGCTGAAAAGCACACAATCCATAAATAGCTCAAACTCTTTACGGAAGATTTCAAACACGACTGGTGTATATGTATGGGCAGTTTGCTTTAACATCTTGGCTGGGGGAATTCTTGGATAGCTCTGACTAGCTTGGAAGTCAGCTTGCAGCTCAGCATAACGATGTTCATCTACTGTTCTTTCATAATGCTTGAAGAAGGACAATAAATCCAACTGAGGACTCAAGAATTTCTTCAGAACACTACTGAAACTCTCAGCTTGAAGTGCACTTATGATGTCAGCACAAAATATGTGTCTATCATATGGCAAGGCCCATCTTTCCCTCTCATCAAACACTTTAGACAACCATTCATTATGTCTAAGATCATATTTTTCCAGCATACTTCTCCATGCATACAAGAATTCGTCCGCATCCTCAAAGCCAAAGACACATTTGCTAAAATCCTTGGCAAATGTCTTTGAACCTTGAAATACGTGATTAAGGTGCTTAAGAGAATTCTGGTATACGTGCCAAGCACAAATTCGTTGAGTGGTATTTGGCCAGGCTGCTGCCATTGCACTACTCAGCGGAATAGATTGATCTATTAAAGCTACAGCAGGCTGTTTCCCATGCATAGCAATCTTAAAACTCTCGAAAAGCCACTTATATGATTCATAAGATTCATCATAAAGCAAAGCTGCCCCAAATATAATAGTTTGCTTATGATGATTTACCCCCAGGAACAATGCAAGCGGCCTTCCATATCCATTTATTTTGTATGTTGTGTCTAAGGAGAGCACGTCACTGAAGTAGTTGAAGTCATCTCTAGACTTTGGGTCTGCCCAAAAGAAGTTAGTCAGCTTGTCATCCTCATCAATCTGCATAGTGTAAAAGAAAGAGGGATTCTCCATTTGCATTGTCTGCAAGTATTTCAAAATCGCTCCACCATCACCAACCTGCATAGCCTTCATACGCTTTGACCGTAGATAATTCTTATAATCTGCTGGGAGTTGAGATATACTTCGAAGGAAACCAACTTGTCTCACTACAAGGTCACCAGTTGCTTTTGTTGTTGGTGTGACTACCGAATCATCTGATAGTTCTGCATCTCCAGACTGAAGTTCTGTCAAGATTCTCTGCGACCTTAGCATATGCATCGTTGAAGGAGGGGCCAGCTGATGATTGTGGTCTCCTTTAAAATCAGTTACTCTGTATTTGCACTCTGGTGTGACTTTAATAATCAACCTTGCTGGGCACCCGATCCGTGTATCCAACCTGGGCTTCTTTGCTTCCAGTGATTTTTTATCTCTATTGTAACCTTCTCTTGAGCACACAAAAGTTCTTACTTTCGTGATATTTTCAGAAGATTTATGTGATGTACTTTTTCGAACACTGAAGCCAACATGACCAGCATATTTATTGTAGAACTCATATGCTTTTTCCTCACTCTCAAACTCCATGCCTACTTCTGGAACCAGCTTTGCAAGTGCAGCCTCGTCTATGGGTGGTTCAGCTTCTATCATTCTTCTCATTTTCCCCTGGAGAATAAGTCATAAAACTTTGAGTAAAAAGAAACCGAGAACCATATTTAGTTGCAACAGAAAAAGGACAACAGAATCACAATATTGACCCATGATGTTTTTTTTTATAAAGTCCGAATGCGATTCTTCATATTTTGTTACTAGTAATATGTGCCATATAGTCTTCAATCTTAATAAACCCAATAGAAATTCTTTCATCAAAACATCTAGTTTCAAGTGACATGTGGGATAATGTCTTGGAAGACTGTAAATACAATGCTGTTCAAGGAGGCGAACGGTCAAAACACTAGATAAACATAGCTCAGACTGAAATATACATGTTGAGAAAACAATCCTACAAGGGTAGTTAACAGGCAACCGCAACTGTCACAATATAGGCCCCAGTATTCTGAGTTAGAGGTACCATGGTCATTCGTAGGTTGCAGAATCTGATGCTGAAAAAACTAAATAGGTAACCTAGACAAAGCGAAAATTGTCCATACAGTGATTGAAAGCTAGTTCAAAATGTGGCACCTAGAATACAGTTGGAAAATAATTCAGCAGCTCTGAATTGCGAAGAAATACCCGTACCTTCCTGTAAGCAATGCCACACGCATTGCAAAGAGTTCTTGGGCCATCAGGGCCACGCCGCATATGTGGTGTCGCATTGCCCGATATTCCGCACCTCAGGCACCTGATCGAATCACAGTGAAGAATGACAGATTCAGACACCATGGTTTAACCAAAACCATTTCAGAAATAGGAGATGCAAGAAAATAAATTCCTAAGTGGAGCAGGGGCACTGTCACTTTGTCAGTGCTCCACTGCAAGCAGACACAGCGTCAAGGCGAGACCTTCCCCAGCGCACCAACGGCGACAAAAAACGAGTAGCTTGCTGCAAGCACAGGGAAGGGGAGGCTCTTGGACGCGCGCACGTACCGCACATGGCCTTCGAGGCCATCATCGGCGTTGTCGCGGTGGAGCTCCAGCTCCTGCTCCACCGGCGGCGCGGCGAATGGCTGCAGCTCCCCTCCTCCCCCATCCGGGGCCACCAGCATGTGCATCATTGCATCCCCACCCTGCAAATGCCACAGCAGCATCAGAGAAAGACTTCCAAAAACTGGGAAAAAAATGGCGTGGCGAGCGGCTGCAGCTCCCCTCCGCCCCCATCCGGGGCCACCAGCATGTGCATCATTGCATCCCCACCCTGCAAATGCCACAGCAGCATCAGAGAAAGACTTCCAAAAACTGGGAAAAAAATGCAAAAATGGAGAGCTCGAGCTGGATTCGTACAAGAGGAGTGACCGGAGAGGTGTCTAGAGCAAAATTTCGAGCGATTTTCGCGAGTTTTTCCGGATATTCTGGATTGGAGCTAGGGTTTGGCGCGTGGGGACATGGAGCGGGCTCGGGGGAGTAAGAGGGGATGGGTCGGCGGGATCCGGTGCGGCGGCGGGGTAGGTGGCACCGTGCGGCTGCGGTCATCGTCTGACACGTGTACAAGTGCGGATCGCACGGACCAAGCTGTGGCACACTGACATGTGGAGTCACACGGTCCCACTAGTCAGAAGCAGCAGAGTGAATATAAACGGAGAAGGAGAGGAAGAACCGAGCACCGGAAGGGGAGCGAGAGACGGAGGAGACGCGGCCGCCATGAGCTCTCTCAGGTTCTGCGGCGAATGGTAAACCGAAGGATTTTTTCTGCGTTTGTCTTCTCGGTTATTTTTCTCCTCCGATCGATGAATTTTGTTGTTCGACTCATTGTTTGCCTTTTGAACTTTTTTCCCCCCTTCGCAGCAACAACATGCTGTACCCGCGGGAGGACAAAGACACGCGCACTCTCCTCTACGCCTGCCAGGCCTGCGAGCATCAGGTGGTTCACTTGTTCCTGCTCTCAGATGACTCTTTTTCTTCACATTTTGCTGTTGATTCGGGAAACCCTAGGTTGGGGAGCTGGGTTTCAGGTGGGTTCTTGGAACAGTAGGTCAGTTGTGGGTTTAGGCTGGATTTGGTGATCTGTTGGTATCTAAAGGTTTCCATTTTGCTGGAAACAATGCCATTTCATTTTTCTGTTTCATTTTTATTCGAACTAGCGAATCCTATGTTAAATTGAGGAATGACATTGTTGAGAGGACTCAAAGGGTCATGGTGACAGGTGGTACATAGTCATATAACGCCTATATGTTATAAAGAACCTATAATCTTGCTTTAGTCAAGTATTTTGACACACATCTTACGCTTGATGCCCAAACAATTTAGCTTTTGGTACAAGCCTATATCTCGTTGTTTGTCGTGGACTATCTCTCCGATACTAAAATTTACGCTACTGACAAATTAGTTCTACCACATAGAGTCAATTACAAGACTAACAGCCTATCAATACGTAACAAAGATGCACAAAATCTTTATTGTAAGAAATGAAATCTGAAGGTGCTGGCGGTGCAATGGTAAGTCCATTGGTTGTTGTGCCCGCCCAGGTTCGAAGCCTGGTTGCCGCATATTGCATCTGCCTCCCTGTGGGTCGTAGTGCACTGGTGTCGTCCCTGCCCCAGCCATGTTTCGATGGGTCTGTTTTTTTGTGTGTGTCATATATTCGAATATTTATGCTTGTTTGCTAACATCTGTTTATTCCATTGAATAATATAGTGTGCACAGAAGTGTGGAATTTATGGTAAATTGAGTTACAAATGCTTAACCACGTAAAATAATATCTTTATGTGCACTAAATTGTGGAAATCTATTCATGTGAAAAACCAATATGTAATTCTGTAACAATGCACGGGCATGTCATTTAGTTAAGTGTCCAGAAACTTGCTTTACCAAGAAGAAGAACTTCATTTGCTGCAACATGTTTCGTGTGCTTAATTGCGTTAATCCCTGATCTTTGCAAGATATGTATTTGGAAAGATGTCACTGTTTTCAGTGTGCCTGGTTATTGAATTTTGTGATATTCATTGTACCAACGCATATGGTCCTGCAAATCTACCGAATCTTCTGCCTTCCATTTATTTTTTTATTTACTTTTTTGGTTTGGCACTGGTGTTATTAGAATACTTTTTTTGCGTAGTCCTTGAAGTACTTCAACCGTAAAATATTGTGTTGAGCACCCTACCTTGAAAATTTTTCAACACAGAGGTCCCATATGCTCTTCCTTTTGTTGAATGAAGGTCTGAAGGATGAGTTTTTTCTAAATTTTTATTTCACATATACTTACATCTTTTATAGCAATTTTCACTTCACATATTGAAATACATATTTTGATCGATAAATCATGGTCCAGTAACTGTATTGGTAGAAACGGGGTCGACGCAAATTGGACCCTGAAATTTCATTGATGAAAGCCTGGATTCAATCTGAACTCCCCTGGATAGAAGTCATGTAATCATCAGTGCCAAAGCTTTTCAAGTTTCCTGAACATATGAACTTTATACTTATAACCAAGTAGCTAACAACTTTGGAACTTAAAAAAAAATATCAAGCATCAAGCCAATGGAATTGGATCAATAAGTTGATATATTTCTACAGTGCTTAAGGTTCTCTTCTTTCACCCGCTTCCTTTTGTATGCAGTGAAGCATCAGCTTTTCTTGACATTTATGGCGTATAATTTATATACGGTTTTCATACTCATGTAACATTTCTTAAGTGCAATTGACAAGTTTACTCATAGTTTCACTGACCAGTTTTGATTCTTCAAATCATTGTAATGAACAGGAGGTTGCCACTGATACCTGTGTCTACAAAAGGGTTCTTCGTAAGCCTGCTGGTGAACCTAAAGATGTCTTGAAGGATGCAGCAACTGATCCTAGTTTGCCTCGTACCAGAAGTGTTAGATGTTACAACTGCAACCATCCGGAAGCTGCTTTTTTCCAGGTTTCTACACTAAAGCGATGACTTTTTGCATATCAGGCCACTGTTCGCTTGTTTTTGGGACAACTGTCATTCAATTCACTTACATGTTCCTGCACTTGATTTTTACGCAATTACATGTATATTGATACCATGGATTTGCAGGCCCCAACTCCAGGAGAGCAAGGCATGACGCTGTACTTCATCTGCTGCAACCCTAGCTGTGGCCACAGGTGGAGGGACTGAGAAATATGACTCCACAAACGCAGAATCATCTTCACTAGTAGTTTGTGGTGTGACTAGCCCTGCTGTTATGAAGACTTGCTGCAAGCCTGTCTTTCGGCTGTGCAGCTGTTTCAGATAATGAGGTTCTGGTCTAACTATCGTTGTTTAAAATGACTAGGTGTGGTGGCTTAGAATATTTCAGCCCATGATCTGAAGGCCCCGCAAATCTTTGGATCCCAAACAGATGTGTAGAGATATTTCTGTTGGTCTAATAGATTGGTCATTGGTGGTTGTGGTTGTAACTCTGTTATATGCTTACTCTGCATGCACTTCACTCCTGCCGTGGCCATTGGTTCTGCAGATTTGCCAAGGCTGGGTTGCAGGGATCTAGACACGCATATTTCAGTACGCGGACTTTGCCAGATTCATGAAATGCAAGAATATGTCATGATCTGAGGAAGAATCATTACAAGAAACAAATGGAAGAGATGCACAGAGCACGATGATCGTGAGCTCCAGTTAAGCTCAAAGTTTGCGAGAACGCCTTGCTTGCCGGAAGCACCTCTGCGTTACTCAGCATCCACGTCCCAGAGCACCATCGCAGGGTGTTTGTTGTGCCGAAGTCATGTCAGAGGTCTGATATTTCCTGGAGGGAATGAACAGGGCCACGAACTTTTTTCTTTTCTTCTGGATGAATGGGCAGCGCTCTTGCCATATTTTCCGTCAGAAGAAAACAGAAAGAAAGAAAGCGAATGAAGATTGAAGAATGGCCGGTCTGAGCATCATCAGCTTTGGAGCCCAGCAGAGATTTAGGCAGACAACACTACTGGTGGTGGTGGTTTTTTTTGCATATCAGGCCACTGTTCGCTTGTTTTTGGGACAACTGTCATTCAATTCACTTACATGTTCCTGCACTTGATTTTTACGCAATTACATGTATATTGATACCATGGATTTCCAGGCCCCAACTCCAGGAGAGCAAGGCATGACGCTGTACTTCATCTGCTGCAACCCTAGCTGTGGCCACAGGTGGAGGGACTGAGAAATATGACTCCACAAACGCAATATCATCTTCACTAGTAGTTTGTGGTGTGACTAGCCCTGCTGTTATGAAGACTTGCTGCAAGCCTGACTTTCGGTTGTGCAGCTGCTTCAGACAATGAGGCTCTGGTCTAACTATCGTTGTTTAAAATGACTAGGTGTGGTGGCTTAGAATATTTCAGCCCATGATCTGAAGGCCCCGCAAATCTTTGGATCCCAAACAGATGTGTAGAGATATTTCTGTTGGTCTAATAGATTGGTCATTGGTGGTTGTGGTTGTTACTCTGTTATGTACATACTCTGAATGCGCTTCACTCCTATTGCCGTGGCCATTGGTTCTGCAGATTTGCCAAGGCTGGGTTGCAGGGATCTAGACACGCATATTTCAGTACGCGGACTTTGCCAGATTCATGAAATGCAAGAATATGTCATGATCTGAGGAAGAATCATTACAAGAAACAAATGGAAGAGATGCACAGAGCACGATGATCGTGAGCTCCAGTTAAGCTCAAAGTTTGCGAGAACGCCTTGCTTGCCGGAAGCACCTCTGCGTTACTCAGCATCCACGTCCCAGAGCACCATCGCAGGGTGTTTGTTGTGCCGAAGTCATGTCAGAGGTCTGATATTTCCTGGAGGGAATGAACAGGGCCACGAACTTTTTTCTTTTCTTCTGGATGAATGGGCAGCGCTCTTGCCATATTTTCCGTCAGAAGAAAACAGAAAGAAAGAAAGCGAATGAAGATTGAAGAATGGCCGGTCTGAGCATCATCAGCTTTGGAGCCCAGCAGAGATTTAGGCAGACAACACTACTGGTGGTGGTGGTGGTTCTCTTCCACATAGCGTGCAGTTTAGCTAGCATCGTGATCGTGGATGAGACTCATGGGAGCTTCTTACGTGCGCGCGAGGCTTGAGTCCAGCTGTAGAGCTGGCCATTTGCGAGCGGGCTCTATACAGTCCCAATTTCCTGTTTTGGTGCCCTCACAAAAAAAAAAATCCTGTTTTGGTGTCAGGACCCAAGTGCAAAAAATACGCGTGTGGGCTGAACGTTGGAGCCATGCTTTGCACGATGGCTTTTCATTGATTTTGCGTTGCTTGTGTTCACTTATTTAGCTGGCACCAGTAGCCGAGCCAGCTTTGGCAGCCAGAGGGGACCAGACAGAACAAATCACCAGTGATTTTCTCCTAAGAGTCGGTGTGTAGCACTGGTGATTTTCTCCTAAGAGTCGGTGTGTAGCACTGTTCTTCAGTAGTTTTTGCCAATCAAAGGGGGCTAGGACCCAGGTTAGTCTACACATGGCTCCGCCCCTGGTTGGCACCGTCGCTTTTGATTCCCCGCCTTGTTTCAACGATCTTGCTTTGCTACCGTCTCCACACGCACGCCATAGGATGTTAGGCCTAACGGATTTTGTCTCTCAACGGATTTTGTTAGGCCTAAGACAATACTATTTGTTAGGCGTAAGACAAAATCCGCTACGTTCAGCCAAAATTTACAGCAAAGCGGACAAAAAAGCTAGACTGCTTTTCATGTTCCAGAAGCGTGTCGATACTCTCACGCCGCCTATAAATGGAAGCCTTCGTCTCCTTCAAATTCAGAACGAGTTCTCTTCCGAATCAAACTTGCATCTCTATTATAGAGTTCCGATGTCGACGACAAGACAAGCACTTTGAATGTAGTGCTTATCGTCGGCATCGGAACTCCATAATAAATATGCAATTTTGAAGCATATTTTCATGTTCACATGGTTGTACCTCCACGTCGCCACCAGGATCGTCCACACTGTAGAGCGATAGGAGGCCGGAGAAGGGTGGCGGCGACACCTGATCAGTGTAACCGGAGGTTGGAGGAGGGGTTAGGGTTTGGTGGTGGGGGTTCTAGAATTTGGCAGCGGAAGAGATGGAAACTCAGGATGAGGACCCGCCTGATACCATGTAGAGCGATAGGAGATGGCGCAATCACAGCACACGCCAATGGGCGGGGGTGGCTTTTCTTGTATAGCCGGGCAATGGCCCAAGTTAGGCAAGTACAAGATCCTCAATTAGAGGAGTCAATCTAGGCTATACAAATATCTCTAATACACACCATCACCTATGGCACCAGAGGAAGACGACGACTAAGAACCATAAGAAGACGACGACCACAAAAAAGAAGAAGCGCTAGCTTCATCAATCAAGGATATCATGCGCCGAAGTCATGTTGAGGAGGAGGAGGAGGAGCAGCAGCGAGAGCGAGGACGAGCGGCAGCGCCCGATTAGGTCAGAACAGAGGATCAGAACGGACCTCAAGGGGTGGCTGGTATCGGAGAAAGAGGACAACAAGAGCTCCAAGAACGCCAACCTTTCTCTAGATGCGGAGCGAACAAGTTCCCCTATCGCTGTCTGTATGGGTTCGTGCATGCAAATAAAATAGCTTCGATGGGCAGCTGCAAGAGGGTGTGTAAGATCCGAGTATGAAAGAATAGGAACTAGCTTGGAACGAGTAGGGTGGTAATAGGGTGGAGTTTGTGATGTAAAAGCGGCCACCCTCTGGTGGTCACACATATTTCTGTACCTGGCCTTTCTCAGAGTTGTGAACTGTGAGATTATGTCATGATCTAAAGAAAAACTATTACAATAAAGAAAGAAACTTTGGTATAGGAATATCGCTTTCCATATGCTCCAAGGAAAAAAAGAGAAAAATCCTGAGTTGGTGTTAGCAGGAGTTGAGCAGAGCGACAGACACTTCCTCCATGCAAGTTTTTTTGTGAATGTCACCGTGGCAGGCAATGGGCGTGGATTAAAATTTAAACCAATCAATCATTTAAGAAACTAAACTCAACGTAGTATGAAATTAACCTAATTCAAACCAAGAGTGCTCAAACACATGTTCATCGCTGATGCACACCGACAGTCACAGATCAGCAAAAGCTCCACTATCAATAAATACTTATCTTTTCGGTTCTTCACACGTTCCGAGAGGTCTAAAGACCATGCAACGCAAGGCGTGCACTGGAGACTTGCAGTGTCACACATGACACACACTGCCATGCACGGACGACCGTCGCGCATAGCAGACGGTAGCGTAACAAACTTCGTCGGACACTAGCTGAGCCTTCATGCGTGCAGCACCATGCACTTCTTACCGCGCAATTATGGCACCGGCTGACCGCTGATCAATCCGCTTCCCCGGCCGCAAGTTAACTCTGTTCTGTGTGCGGTCGGCGTCTTCTCGGATGGGCAACGCGCGTCCAGCGTTCGTGGACGCGATGCCCCAGCCACGCCAGAGCCGTGTGTCTCGTGTCACCGACTGCAGCCGCGGATACAGCACCAATGCACCATGCCGGCGGAGACGTACCGGCGGCCGCGTGCGCCGCTCCGCTTGGTGTCCATTCCATGCTATATTCGTGCACGCACACATGGCAAGCTGTGAGGCCGTCAGGCGCCGATTTTCGAGGCCCGAGCCCGTTTGCCGTTCGTGAGTGGCAACAGGCCATTGTCGAAACAGTCCCCGTTAGGCTTGAGCCGGAACCCCGTGTACAAGGCCATCGACGATCCAAATGTAGACATACAACAATAACGCGATATTCTTGCCTCAATTGTTAATATTGTTCGAGCTTGCCGGCCTCTTGATGTTGTTTCGGGGCTTATTTTTTGTTTATCACTGTTTTTGAACTGTTGTCACCTAGAATGTATGTCATCAAAAGAAACTCCACAACTTAAGAGCAAGCCCAACGCGCGCCCACTCACGCGCTAATGCTGCCTAACGCAACGACGATCGAATGCCTTCCCATGGGTCCCACCTTATCCTCATCCACCTTCTGCTCAGACCCGACCACGCCGTGGCTCATCTCATGGCGGCCCACAAGCGGGCGACACGACCGTCGCCGTGAGGAGCGACAAGCTCCGTGTCAGAGGCCTTTTCTCCCTCCACGTAGAAGTTTTTCAATGTGGCTTGTCGATGCGACAATGCAATGAACTTGCTCTAAAAGTGAAGTTGTGTGTATCTTTGCTGAACAGACCAGATCCAAAACTTAATTATTTTTTCAATCATTTACATATACCGAGAGGTCCAAGCCTTCGAGGACTCTACCACGTGCACTAGCTAGCGATTACTTTTAAACAAACAGAGCAATCTTCGCCCAACCTAAAAAGTTTCAAAAAAAGCACTTGTAATTTCCAAGACATAGAGACAATATTTGTTAGGCTTTCGACAAATTGTTTTGTTACAACCAAAATTAACAACAAAATTGATATAAAAAGATCACCTACTTTACATGTTCAAGATGCGTGGCAAAGTAGGGGGCCGCGTCCCCCCAGCCACGCCAGAGCCGTGTGTCTCGTGTCACCGACTGCAGCCGCGGATACAGCACCAATGCACCATGCCGGCGGAGACGTACCGGCGGCCGCGTGCGCCGCTCCGCTTGGTGTCCATTCCATGCTATATTCGTGCACGCACACATGGCAAGCTGTGAGGCCGTCAGGCGCCGATTTTCGAGGCCCGAGCCCGTTTGCCGTTCGTGAGTGGCAACAGGCCATTGTCGAAACAGTCCCCGTTAGGCTTGAGCCGGAACCCCGTGTACAAGGCCATCGACGATCCAAATGTAGACATACAACAATAACGCGATATTCTTGCCTCAATTGTTAATATTGT
This sequence comes from Eragrostis tef, assembly GCA_000970635.1. Classification (NCBI taxonomy): domain Eukaryota; kingdom Viridiplantae; phylum Streptophyta; class Magnoliopsida; order Poales; family Poaceae; genus Eragrostis; species Eragrostis tef. The sequence continues at coordinate 160,527 of LAPY01000281.1, read as the reverse complement.
TCGAGCTTGCCGGCCTCTTGATGTTGTTTCGGGGCTTATTTTTTGTTTATCACTGTTTTTGAACTGTTGTCACCTAGAATGTATGTCATCAAAAGAAACTCCACAACTTAAGAGCAAGCCCAACGCGCGCCCACTCACGCGCTAATGCTGCCTAACGCAACGACGATCGAATGCCTTCCCATGGGTCCCACCTTATCCTCATCCACCTTCTGCTCAGACCCGACCACGCCGTGGCTCATCTCATGGCGGCCCACAAGCGGGCGACACGACCGTCGCCGTGAGGAGCGACAAGCTCCGTGTCAGAGGCCTTTTCTCCCTCCACGTAGAAGTTTTTCAATGTGGCTTGTCGATGCGACAATGCAATGAACTTGCTCTAAAAGTGAAGTTGTGTGTATCTTTGCTGAACAGACCAGATCCAAAACTTAATTATTTTTTCAATCATTTACATATACCGAGAGGTCCAAGCCTTCGAGGACTCTACCACGTGCACTAGCTAGCGATTACTTTTAAACAAACAGAGCAATCTTCGCCCAACCTAAAAAGTTTCAAAAAAAGCACTTGTAATTTCCAAGACATAGAGACAATATTTGTTAGGCTTTCGACAAATTGTTTTGTTACAACCAAAATTAACAACAAAATTGATATAAAAAGATCACCTACTTTACATGTTCAAGATGCGTGGCAAAGTATTGAAATAGTCCCTTTAGCATTTTTTTGGCTTAGCGCACCTCTTTACTTACGATGAACACACACTACGATGAACACACACTCAACAAGCCAACGACAAAATCTGTTCGATTGAGCCCAATTTACAACAAACTAACAAAAAAGGCTAAACCAATAAAGTTCTTTTGTGAGTATGAAGCCAGAAAGATTTGTTACAGGGATCACTTCCTGATCGAGTGACATGATAAGGGTCTGACTCATCAACAGTAATCTACTCAGAGATAGATGCGTTCACCTTCTAACACTTAAGGTTGGTTAGGCACTTGCAAATTCCAAGACATACATAAAATATTTGTTAGGCTTAAGACAAAATCTGTTTTGTTATAGCCAAAATTAATAGCAAAACTGACACAAAAATCACCTACTTTACACGTCCAAGATACGTGGCACGATTGAAATAGTCCCCCTAACATTTTTGGCTTAGCGCACCCCTTTACTTATGATGAACACACACTCAACAAGCCAACGACGAAATCGGTTCGATTTGAGCCCAATTTACAACAAACTAACAAAAAAAAAGCCAAATCGATAAAGTTCCTTTTCTGAGTATGAAGCCAGAAAGATTTGTTACAGAGATCACTCCCTGATCGAGCAACATGATAAGGATCTGACTCATCATTAGTAATCCACTCGGCGTTCACCCTATCCAACACTTAGTGTTGGTTAGGCACTTGCAATTTCCAAGACATAGAGACAATATTTGTTAGGATTAAGACAAAATCTGTTTTGTTACAGACAAAATTAACAGCAAAACTAACACAAAAAGATCACCAACTTTACACGTCCGAGATGCGTGGCCCGGTATTGAAATGGCCTCCTCATCATTTTTGGCTCAGTGCACCACTTTATTTACGACGAACACACACTCAACAAGGCAACGACGAAATCTGTTTGGTTTGAGCCAAAGTTACAACAAACTAACAAAAAAAAAGACCAAACCAATAAAGTTCTTTCTTAGTATGAAGCCAGAAAGGTTTGTTGCAGGGATCGCTTATCGAGCAAACATGATGAGGGTCTGATGAGTTAGTGACTCATCGTCAGTAATCCACTCGGAGATAGAGATGTGTTCACCTCATCTAACACTTAAACCTTGAGACTTTGTCTTTTCTCAATTCGACCCAACATATTTGTTAAGTGCACACTATTTAATTGACATATTTGTAACGAGACCTTTGGCATCGCGCGTCGCTATGCGGATATTTGTCGTGAATTGTGAATGACGATGAATATAAGGATCGTAATAAATATAAAAAAATGTCCATGAGACGATGCATCTGTGTCGTCTATAAAAGCGAGGCATTCGGTTCTTTGAACTCCAGAATGTGCATTGCCAGTTGGGCTAGCAGTGCGCCCATAAATGAGCACTATTCCATATCAGAATTCAATTTCTATTATAGAGCTCCGATGTCGACGTCCAAGCAGAAACTTTGAATATTGCTATACATCGTCGTTGACATTGGAACTCCATAAAAGTAAGTTATGCGTGCTTCTATCACAATTTATAAGTTTGATTCGGTTCATCGGTTGTCTTGGTGACTCGGTCGTGGTTCATATCGAGCCATGTCAAAATCCACAATGACACAGAAAAAACCAAAGCAGTTTTGCGATATATCTTGCAGTTAACCAAGCCTAGAATGTAGTACTCGTCGAGGGAAAAGATGTGTGAGCGTATCGGCATGGGGAGAGACCTAGCAATTTATATTTTTGAGCAATAATTTATAACTTACTATGTTGGCATAATGAGTAAAAGAATAAAACGATTGCATATTAAACACTAGCCTATTAAGAATTACACAAGTTGGATGCGTAGCCTGTGTACCCTAATGATGTGTATGTAGCTACACAAAGGTGCAAACAAAACAGATTCCAAACAAAAAGTGCGAGGAACCCCCTTCTTTTTCAGCCACTTCGACCCTATATAAACCCCCCTCCATGAATGAGCTCGACACTCCACAGCAACTCATCACTCACTTCTCTCTCTCTCTCTCTCTCGTGCACAGAGCGCAAGCAGGGGCACGAGCAGTCGAGCAATGGCGTCCCTGGCGAGGTTCGTCTGGTCGGCATTCCGCTCCACCAGCACCGCCTCGGAGGAAGGTCGACCCTCCACCGTCTCCTGCAACCCGGAGACCGGCGTTGGGCTCCTTGCTGCTGTGACGGATCCCGCATCGTCCCACCTCCGCGTCGCCAACCGGATCAACATCAAGACGGTGGCGACGACCGACCTCGCCAGCAGCGCGTCGTCTTCAAGAAACGACGACGGCGCCAGCTGCAGCACCTCGACGACGTCCCGCGAGAACAAGTCGTGCCGGCTCTGCTCCTGCCGCATAGGCGGCAAGACAATCTACATCTATAGGTAAATCCTGGATGATCGAGCTAACGTTAATTACCATCCCTCTCTCACACCTGGACATCAGGACAAACGTTATAATGATCTGCATTGCTGGTTTCTAACCTTTTGTTTTTTTGTGCTGGTGTGGCAGCGGCTTGGAGTTCTGCACGTTGAAGTGCAGGTTCCGTTACGTTATGCGGAGGCTGTACGACGAGAGGCACCGGGAGGTCTTCGGCGTGCCGGCGGGCAGGTGGATCAGTGAGGAGGTCAGGGCGCTGCTGGTGTCGGAGGAAGATGAGAGGACAATAAGGCACCTATTCTTGAGATGAACCCCGGACTAAGTTCCTCTACGGCCGTCTCTGCGCTTCATGGGTGAAATACAAAAGATGTTCGTCAGAAATACATAAGAGGGTCATGCGTACGTCTTGTGTTTCAGTCTTGTATGAAAGGAAAGCGAGTTGCATCAATGTACAAAGATGTTCAGTTTCTTTTCCAGCTCATAATTCAGCAGCGATTGAATGTATGCAGTCCCATAGAAAGTGTGTAAGCTCGGTACATTATATTTGGAACGTTACGAAAATTACAACGATCCAGCCGTCACTGTGACGTTTTGTCAGGTTGGATGCTCAGTTGATTTGCACTATGGCACCGCAGATTAAGCCGTTTATTTCACTTTCGGCGTCTCGGCGTCAAA
>LAPY01000281.1:130521-145695 GCA_000970635.1 Eragrostis tef | reverse complement strand
AATTAAGCCGTGATTAGAAGATGGTTACTGTAGCATCACTGTACCAAAACATGGATTAATTAGGCTCATTAGATTCATCTCGTAAATTTATGTTTATCTGTAAAAAGGTTTTGTAATTAAATTTTATTTACTACTCTAAATAACAAGATTCTTTTTAACTTTAGAAGGTCTAAAGTTTAGAGGGGGGAAACAAACACCCCCTATATTGTGCATCCCCGTGTCTGCATGATTGTAGTAGATGAACTTCATGGATATCAGCAATATGGAATTGTAGTACAGTAAACTAAGCTGTGAGCACTTGATAAGCACTTTCTTCAGGATAACAATGAAGTATGCAGAAAAATTCTGACATGAGTTTTCTAAGCAAAGCACTTGTGATTGCAGTGTGTCAGTAGAGAAATAGATGCAGTACATATTTGCTAAAAAAATATAATATGAATTACTTGCATGTATGTTTCTCATTGCATTCACACAATAGACATAGTAAAAAACTCCAGAATGCCAAAACTATCAGTTACTACCAAAGATTTTAAACAACCAGATACAACACAAATTTCACATAAATCAGATAACCCAATCATGTAATCAGAAATAGTAGTAGTAGTCTTAGGACATTCTGCATCAGTTACAATCAATTTTTTTAGCATACAGCCAAAAGTCCGAGTTTCAGATAAACATATATATATCCCTTTGCATTATCTTTTTCCTTAGCATGGCCAATTCAGAGTCGCCATCTGTTAAATTCCCAAAACTTCTCTCAGGCTCTCGGTAGTGGTCATGGCTGGCTACTTTTCTTTACATCCAGAAGTATGTAACAAGATGATGTTGACGATCTAAAGAAAATACTACAACATGAAACGAGAGAATACTTAAGCTTTGGTACTCTAATTGCAAAGCATATGGCAGACCATTCCGCAAAAGGTTTGGTAAGACTTAAGAGGCGGCCGTGCCGTCTTATTGGCTGCATGAGGACGAGCTAGCTCAGGTTGGAATTCACCGCATTCGGTCCTAGTCCAAGCCATGGCTGGTTCTCAGGTTCCTTCTTCACTGGTGTTGCGTCTTGAGAAGTTTGGTATGGCATCTTAGCATTGAGACTGAAGAACACAGAGAGAACAAATTAGTTCCTAATACGATACTAATAAATAAATAAAAACTGAATATACATAGAGCAATCACAAAATTGCAGCTTACCGGTCCTTTCTCTTCTCAAGGAACCGGTGAAGTGAAGCCTTCCTAGCAATAGGCATATCTGCAAAAAAAAATGAAAACGTTAGATGAATAATCTGTTGATAGCAATCAGTGATCCAAATTTCCAATGTCCTAGTGTTACGAACAACAAGAAAGGGAGGAGGAGTTACCTGATGCGTTGGGACGAGCAGGCTTCTGAGCTTCAGCCTGCGCACCCGGTAAGGTGCTGACGGGGGCCGGCACGACCTTTTGAACCTTGGTGTTGTCGGTGACAGTTGTGGGTGCAGAGGACTGAGGCAGACCAACGTTCTGAACCACAGGGCTGCCCTTGCTAGCTAGCTGCATCAGGTCCTTTGCCTTGTCGGCCGGGAAGTCGTCAAACACCAGCACCTTCCCGGCATAGAAAATGGTGAGTTGTTGCTTCTCTTTCTTTTCTTGATCCCTGATGAGTAATACACAGAGGAAAATTAAGTACTCGTACAGCCCTACTTCAGTTTAACATCAATTTGATCGCCTGATCAATGTTTACTGCTGAGCACAATCATTTTGCCATGTTAAAAGACCTAATATTTGGTTCATGTGTGTCATATTCTAGCTGAGATTACTTTTGGTTTCATTATGTTCTAGAACTCCGAGCCTGGACAATTCTTCATCGGAGAAGAAACATTTCAACAGAGGTGGTACCTTCTTTGCAGCTACAAAATTAGTACAGTTTTTTTTTTTTTGAGATGAAATTAGTACAGTTTTGACATAGAGAGCCTATGAAAGCAGGAGTAACTACAAGGTCGCTTTATGTCCCCAAGTACCGTCTTACCTAAAAATGGAGATACAGTACCACTCAACTAGATGCCAGACTTCTTGCAAAATGATTAGCCTAATATGTGCTTAACCTAACCAAAGATTAATAAGAGGTTTCTATCTAGTCTAAGCCCAACAATTAGCTTTTGCCCATGAGACCGCATGACCAACAGGTTCAGGCACTAAGGTATTGCTAAAACTGAAGCAACAATGATGTGATCTAGTAGCAGTACCTAGCAGCATCAGAGGCAGCATCCTTAGTCCCGAATCCTGCGCTCTGTGGGAAAAGTTCCATGGTCTCCTTCTTCCTCTCCGCCTCCTCGCCATCTGCTCCGGGCAGCAAGCTCATCGTCACCGGCGCAGCTTCACCTGAAAACAAGCCAAAAGCGGATCAGCTAGGTGCAAATTTCAGGGCTACACACCCCCACATAGGCTTGGATTCAAACCACGGCTCAGATCTCACGCAAAATCACCTCAAAACCGAAAGTTTTTTCTCGACAGAATCGAAACGAAACCCGTAATTCTTGCAACCTTCCCAAAAAAACAAAAGGAAAAAAAAATTGAACCGCCCCTGGGCCGCCGGCGACGGGCTCTCACCTTTGATCCCGAGGCCGAGCTCGGCCGCGGCGGCGCCGTTCTGGCGCACCAAGCGGCTGAGCAGGCTGCACGCCATGGCGAAGCTGGTCGCCTTCTCCCCGGTTTTCGCGGACGCCGCCATCTTCCCTTCCGACCGGTCTCCTACCTCCTTCCCCTCCACTTCGCCTTCTCGTAACGCGCCTCCAACTCCGGTGAGGAATCCGCCCAATTCGGTTATTGTTCTTGCAGCGGCGATGGTTCTCCTCTCTCTCCGCGGGCTCGTGCGCGAGATGCGAGCGCGACCTCGTGTGAGCACGCGCTTATAAAAGGGAGGCCGCGGTTTCTCGCGACAACGAAGCTTACTAAATAAATCCGGGAAATAAAATTGATTTGTATTCGCGGGCGGGGTCGTAGTAATTTAATGGTTGGCGCAATAATCGCACGAATTCCGCACGTGGTTCGTGTGGCGAGCTGGAGGGGATTTCGAAGCGAAGTAAAAGAAAAAAAGTTTTTCATTTTTCCTGGCCAAAAGTTTTTTATGTTTGGGACGTTGCGTCCGCACAGAGCACTCGCCTTTGATTGGACCGGGCTTTTTCCACGGCGGGGCCCACGGCGCCATGTGCGTGTTTCTTGTGGCCTCGTGATCGCGGGTGGGCCGTGAGCGGACGGCTGGATGGGACGGTTGGGTCCACGAACACGAGTTGATGTTGGGTCATGCAGAGTTGGGTTTGTTTGGTTTGACCGGAGACCCATGTTTCGATGGTGCGACAGGTCCCGGTCGACATGGATGGCTCGGATGGGTGTAGGGACTGTCATAGCCAAATTAGCCATGTTGCTATGATTTAGAGGCTAGACCCGCCAACTAGGTTTAGCTAAGTTTTCTCGTTCTAAATAAAGGGTTTGGTTAAGCTAGAGGTGTCAGATCTGTCTAAAAAGATCTTCTTCCGTCTAACTTGAATACTTTTAAGGGGGTGTTCGTTTCCCCTGGCTAAAATGGCTAAAATTTTAGCCATGAGGAAATATTATCATTTAGAAGTATTAAATAAAGTCTAATTACAAAACCTTTTTACAAATAGGGGCTAATTTTCGAGACGAATCTAATAAGCCTAATTAAGCTATGTTTCGCTACAGTGATGCTACAGTAACCATCTTCTAATTATGGCTTAATTACGGCATAATTACCCTTCATTAGATTCGTCTCGCAAATTAGCACAGGGTCCTGCAATTAGTTTTGTAATTAGACTTTAATTAGTACTATTAAATGGCAATATTCTAAATGGCTAAAATCTGGCTAAAAAAACGAACAGGCCAAGCATGCGTGTAACTTGATCTTGTTGACATTCTTGCAAGAACAATAACATTAGTCATCTAAGAATCTACTTATGACGGTGTGTCATCATCTTAGCGCATCAAGAAAGTTAGGCTATTACAAAAGGTTAGAAACATTTTTTTTCAACCAATGATAAGTCTTAAGTATGTTAGTGTCATTTCTCATATATGTAGATTTTAACATCAAATTCAATAAGTGTACATGAATAGACGCCTATGAAGCCTTAGTTTAGTTATGATCTCTTAAATAAATAAACTCTAAAAATATAAGAAAAAATAAATGTTCGAGCAATTGAGATGTCATTATACCACGAAACATCTAACCATGTCTCTGTTTTCTTAGTTGGAGGCGAAATATACCGAAGCCTCCTAAGTCCTAACCCACTTTTTGGAGGTTGTAGCTAAATTATGTTTACGCAGCACGAAACTTCCTACTATCTTCCTACCATGTAAATTGTGATGAATGGTATCATATTTGTCTGCTGACGACTTTTACCTTCTCATGACCTCATCCTATCATGATTCCTTTTTGTACATGTACGATTTTAAATGTTTCTTAGACAGAAGCAAGTGAAGAGGAAACATTGCATTGTAAGAGCTGTAAAGATCTTGTAAGCACCATTAGTATTATGTAAAATTTGAAGCATAAAAGATGTCGAGGAGATAGGATAGTTACATTAGCTCATCGATTCATTCTATCCATATGTTGTTATATAATTTTGTTAAACTGTCCATATTGACCTTTGATTGCTCGATCGGGCAGTCGTCGATTGTTTCAGCTATAGTTTGTTTCCACTTGTATCTTAATCACCGTTGCTTGTTTGCGCTCCTTTGCCATGGCCACAATTCCATGAGCAGTTGTCCGTGTGCTCTTTATTATATGGTGCTAAAACGAAAGCGAAAGCAATATCTGAATTTTCCTAATTTCCGAGGATTAATTGTGTTTCCAAGTTGTTGTGTCACTGTGACTGCTTTAAGATTTTTTGTACGACTCGAGCTAAGGTTCGGACCAAGGGGCATAACCGGCACCAAAAGCACCTCCCGCGATTCTCACTGCGATGGGCCAAACTTTGTAAACTCCGTATGTATATTATTAGGATTATAAACCTGGACTTATGACTACATCAACATGGTATGCCGGACCTGATATAAAAGAACAGCTCGTGTTGCACGCATATTTGAGCCAAGCCAAGAGCACAAATAAACATTCTTTTCTACAGCAAATTGCATCATCTTTATAGATCTTGCAGCATATTTCCTCTTAGGTGAGGCGAAGGCAGACAACTACTTTGACAAGATGCATACTTTAAGCCAATAAAATAAAATAAAAGGAGGCACACTAACCTCCTTAAAAGGAGTAAACAACAGGTGGATTTGTTGGACCAAAGCGTCTTCTTTATCACGAATTGTTGATTAGTACGAGAGCACCATTGCACGCAGGTTCATTATGCACGCCGATTTGATAATTTTATCTTTTGGCATTAGTCGTACGCAAGTGTCAGTAGAGAATGACTAATATGTAACCTCGGTCTTGGTTGTCTACAAGAAACCCCCACTGATTAGTTTGCACTTGGCTCGCCCAGTCTCTCTACAAGTGTCTCGTTCATATCCAACTGTGTTCTGAAGTCAGACCGTTCTCACTGTCCCAAACGAGCCTGTCGTCCAGAGTTCAGACAATGGAGAGTGGACAGGGACACAAGGTCTTCTTGCAGCTTCAATGAATTGTGGGCCTTCAGGAACTAAAAACACTGGAGTTTATGCTCTGTTCGTTTCCTCCTAAACTAAAATTTAGTCCGGGGAATTTTGTTATTTAGGAGCATTAAATAAAGTCTAACGACAAAACCTTTTTAGCAGATGAGTCCTAATTTCGAGATGAATCTAATGAGTCTAATTAATCTATGTTTTACTATTGCTACAGTAACCATCGCCTAATCGCAGCTTAATCATACCTTAATTACCTTCATTAGATTCGTCTCGCAAATTAGTTCAGGATTCTGTAATTAATTTTATAATATAATTGTATTTTTTCTCCGCCTTAAACTTTAGTCTTAAACGAAACGAACATGCCCTTATTCATGTGGTAGTAACTGTACTGCTGTCAAGACTCTTTGAAATTACGGTGCAGTTTACACTGTACTAGTTTATGTTGGAGTTGTTACCTGTTACTGAACATAACTGGTGTTCTACTACCCAACGAGAGCATGGTTGTGTTGACAAATAATATGACATTGACCTATGGTTGCGTTTGGATTCCAGAGTCCACGTCCATCCATAATTGAGCTGAAATGCCGGTGGCACAAGATCTCGACGCCGTACTTGACTCGTTCTTGAAATACAGGCGGCAATCTACGTTGACTGATACCTGTTCCCCCGATCTGATTTCTAGGCCACTCAGAATTTGACAAGTAAACCATTTTATCAAAAATATCAACTATGATGTAATCTTGGCTCGATCAGCCGCTCAGTTTTTTTTTTTTAGATAAAGGAAATGAATAGCCGCTATTAGTTGAATTTTGAGACGCGTCTTTCAAAGACACGTACGACAAAACATGTCAATAACCATGAGCCCGTGACGGCCTAAAAATCAATACCTAAAGAAATGCATATCAAAATCTATGATGAATTCCGATGCAATTTGATCTAATGGAACCAGAGGGTGCGGCTTCTACTCGTCTTGTGTCGGCCTGTGCACGACGCGACGCCATTGATCAGTGCGCTGCAGCGTGCAGATCGCCACGCCATGCATGGCCGGAGCCTTACAGCTGATCCGTGGGCTCAGCTGATGGAGCTAAGAAAGAGAATGGCGTTCCATGATCACACGGTCTCAGGCTCTCAGCTGCAGGCTGCAGCGGCAGCTCAGGGACGTTGATGCTCACTCACAGGACGAGTCGTGGTCCGTTGCCTGTTGGTTCCGTCATGACATGGACACGTGGCGCCAGTTGACTGTCTGACTTGAGTGCAACCACTACGAAGAAACATGTCGTTGCTTGGGACGTGGTGGCGGCGCAAGGGAAACAGCATGTGAACGCCCAGAACGGAGTCGCTCAAACTGCAAATCTTGTTCATTTGCGAACCAAAAAGAAAAGGGCGAGAAGGTTTTTTTTTTTTTTTTTACAATGATACAAGGGCTATGATTGCTGGTTAGATGTCGGACGTCAGAAAACGTGTTACACCTGGCATCACTTGAGCTGATCTAAACCTGAATGATTAGCACACTGATATGGAGAAGATCCACGCGGATATGGGCATGATTGAATCGACGAAGGGCGGTTTTAGTAAACTGACAAATAAGGTATTATTAGCATGATGATAACTTAGGCTCTCGTCTGAATTTCAGCCCACACTCTGCAAATATTGATGGTATCTGAGACATTTTCCTTATCTCGACAAACACCAAACATAATTGTTGCCAGCGACCACTCACGTTCCTGGCTTTCCTCAACACGCACAGGTGAAAATAATACATTCTTTTTGGCAATTACAATCATGTAATTTATGTGCAACAACATACACAAACCAGCTTCTGGCCGGTTTACTTGCAGGCCTTGAAGAATGGGAGGCATTAGTGCCGGAGACAAGATAAATCTTCCTGATGGAGACGGCCACATGGAGCCTGATACATCCCCGTAGCTTCAAGATCCCTTCGCGACAACCGAAATGAGCAAAAAGTCCGGTCAATTGTGGCGTGCAACTGAAGGTTTGAGCAAGATCTTGCCACACTTAGCCCTCATTGACACTGACTTCCGGCCTGCCGTGGCTCACAAGCTGGACGTGCTCATTGCGGATCAATCCATTTATGGCACGCCCAAGCCTCAGGCCTCAGGGAGCCTTTTTATGTCCATTGAGCTCCCAACAACACATTCCCGTGCAACAATTAATCCTGATTGCGTGTGACAATCTAAATATACACAATAGGAGAAGACTAGACGAGGCGTATTCTTCTCGATCTACAACTGTAACTTGCACCCATTTTATACAGATATATAAGCTCAAAATGACTGCTTGGATATCTCCCAGTCCTGAACATATTAGGGGAGCGTAGGCCGGCGTCAGGTGTTCCTCCAGGCTCCAGGACGCCAAGCGGTTGTGGACGGCCTCGGAGTTGTGCTGTCGGACCAGCGGTGGCACGACCGCCGGCAGCCATGGTCCTCATGGGACAACAGGCGGTGAAGCTATAGCTTCTGCATCCGACTGTTAATGTCTCTTACGGGATATTCACATGCTGCATTTCGTCGTCGATGTCCTCTTCCCGCTGATGAGGCTGCCATCGGCAGTGGCGTTATCCGGCTGGTAGCACCGACGGCGGCACTTCCAGCACCGACTTCCCTGCAGCCCTTTGTCACATCAGGCTGTTCTAGCATCAGCATGCATGTGTTGTTCTCCAGTTTCCTGCAAGAGCAAGTGCCCTGCAATTTGCATGCCCTCATAAGTTAATTCCTTGACTAGGGTAACGCCCGTGCGTTGCATGTAGCATAGCATATGTTATTAAAGAAAAAAACGTTAATCATAAAAAAATATCAATGTTTCCAATCGTTTTGCCCATGATGCGAGGGAAGGACTCATCGGATATATGCTGGTACCGGAATTACACCTCTAGGGAATTCAACGATCCCCCTTGAAGTTACACCTCATTCCTCTTCCTCGATACCATGAGCAACACAAATACCCATAAATGAAAGGGAAATTAAGTAGCATATTGCAATCATAAAAAACAAAATTTATCAGCATCTAGCTAGTAAAATACTAAAACGTAGCATTCAGATCATCAGTTATGCTGATAGCTCACTACCAGCTCCTAGAAAAATATCACTTACAGTAGGAGTTAGGATATGAACATAATAGGAGCATGCACTGAAATAAGGCCTCAAGTGATGATTGACTGAAATGAAAGAAAGAAACTGAAGTGCAAGTGCAGCATATTGCTTCAATTTCAAAGAATGACCAAACTGCTATGACACATGGCACAATCAAACAAAAATTGATAGCACTAAACCTAGATCCCAGAGGTAGCAAAGGAGCTATTTCTTAGAATGAAGCCTTTTTTTTTTGTGTGTGTGTGTATGCGTGTGCGCGCGCGCGGCTAAAACAATCAATAGATAAACCAGTCGAGAGAGTATCTAGTCACTTCCGGTTTCTTGTGTTTCCTTTCATAAAATAGCAATATTCTAGGATTTGCGAGTGACTTCCGGACTTCATCCCACCATAGTCTTCAAATATATCACTCTAGTTTCACTCATGTCGGTCCATGAGTGTTCGAGCTTGCTCCCAGCTCACTCCTGTAGGATGAGGATACAGATGACAGAGACCGATGTCATGGATTATTTTTAACAAATTTTCTGCTCCAGGACAGAAACTGTTAGAATAAATTATAAATCAAAGGCATAGAGAATATGAGATCAACTGATGATTACAGCTAGTCCGTGTATTGCTGGTTAGTACCAAACAAATCCGAAAGTCCTTTATGTTGTTCCAACTTGAATCAACAGTACAAATCCATGATGTTAGTCATCGAGCAGGAGGCGTTAGCCTTTTGCAGTCCAAAAGGATAACATTTGCAATCGAGCGCAACGAAAAGAACTACAAAATAACTGCATAGTAAAAATTAACAGTGTACATCTATTTCACCAGCCAGGAATATTTAAAGGCACTTTTTAAAGACATACATACTCCATGCTATGTCTAACTCTAATCTCCAGAAGCATAGACGGTCCTAAAATTAGATCATTGAGTATAAGAAGGTATCAATCCAAAATATTATACAAAAGGGCTTTCGAGGATAAAAGATTTTCCCAAACTGCTAAAAAACTCACAGTTGTACATCCAAATCTTACAACTGCCGCAAACACCAAAAGGGTTATCCCCGCACAACATTTGCAGCACAGATCGAGCAAAGTTGGCAAACGAGAAATGTCATCATGAAGGGTAAAAAATAATTGGACCAAATAATAGAAGAATTATATGACTGCCAACTGCTAGACTAAAGCAAACATTAATACTAAAGATGTGTAATAGTTTGATTACCTCCACTCAGTCTTCTTCGCGGTCCGAATCTAACCAAGCTCCAGAGTCGAATAACGTTTCATCCTTTCTTCCTGCAAACGAAGTTTCTTAAGTTCCACTCTTGTTAAAAGAATAATCTGCATCCATGTCAAAGTAATTTCAGCAAGGAGACCAAAAAGACAGAATTTGATGAATGATGAGCACGACAAATGAGTACGTGTCAACGAAGATAAAAAATCTAGCAAGTTACCAAATAAGATTATCAGAATTGAGGAACAGGACAAACTTCACACATATTGACATATTGACAGCTAAAGAGTTCGTGCTTAGTTTTGGGCAAAGCAACATTGAACTATCAATAGAATACACGAAAATGGTAAGAAAAGATAATTAGAATGGTTTACCAATAGTTTCTAAACTTAAGTATACAAATGTTCATTAGTGCACGCATGCAATTTTCTTATTAAAAAAATGAGCTAGCCAAGGCAAGTTGAAACTGGAACTTCAATCGACAACAACCGTCAATGAGAGAAACCATGAGGTAAATGCAAAAATCTTGCAAGGTTCCAATATTCTGGAGGCTTTGTTTGAGGCTCGAGCAATAGGTAAAAAAAAAATGCAGAAGTTTACTTTCGCCATAATCTCTTCTCCAGTAAATCACAAACACAAATGTGTATCTATGGATAGGTAATTGATCTTTTTATTAGTAGTGATCAAAATTAGAAACCTACCATCAGGAGATATGTTGTACTCATCAAACTGTTTCTCCCTCCGATCCACTTCCATCTAGCATCTCGTCCTTACAGCCAAAGCAGTTTCGTTAGTACGAAATTTGCTGGCTTGACCTTCAGCAAGAATAATATAACCTTGGGTGTAGAAAAATGACCATGTCAATACATATATGGTAACCTGCTCGATGGTTACAGCGGAAAGTACGGCATTATCAGATTAAAATTTTTCAGCTCTTTAGTATTAAATTTGATCAAGAGACCCAAGACATCTGGCATCACAAAAATACTAAAAAGCAAAGCAAGAGTGCAGATTAACCTTCTCATTTACTGCATACTTGATATGTAAAACTAAGCGTATCAAGTGCATAAATGGCACAACCTAGTGCAGGACCTAGTTTGGAAATCAATACCTATCGTAGACATGCTATAATTTATTTACATGTCACAAGCTCTGGGTGCTGAAGAATGACCAGCACACTGTAACCAATTACCGGCTAGTAGCAGATGAATCAGACCATGGTTCAGATAAGAAGTTTTACAGCGTATTCAGATAACATTCTTGCTATGGGAGCTTTGGCTCTGGTTATCAAAATTGACCACACACAAATAAAATCACAGAAAGAAACTGTTCGATAACTACGCTACTCCAAATTTCTAATACGATTTTAAAGCAGACTGGAGGGACTGATAAGTAATCGAACTCCGTGTAACCATTACACGTCTAATAGTTTTAACTCCACACCCCCAAAATTCAATTGTAACCATTACATACAACCATTACAGACAACAGATCGGACCCATGAATGTCTAAATGACCCGAGGCCTGAACACTCAGGCCTACTCCAAATATCAGAAAAGTTTAGCAACAGTGTGAAAATGTTGATCCTAATATCGATCTTTATTGGTAATAAGCATTGCTAGTAATTGATAATGTGCTCAATGGGGCAACTGCGTGTAGTGTATACTACAACAGAATGAACTTATCCTGCAATAGGAGAATATTCACGGCAAATGAAAACATCAAGTTAACCGAAGACCAAACAGGAACACACAGTACGATATCATGAAAGGCATAGACCGTTGAGTAGTATGTATTGATTACCACCAGATACCAGTGAGCATTGAAAAAAACACATAGGAAATAAATTGGTGGCTTCATTTTACTTATGAGATACAGTTGCTATTGGTAAGCGTGAAAAAACATAGCAAACCAAAGAGACTGCAAAGGCAACGCACCACACAGACTCTGCAGCACCTATGCATTCCGGAGAGTTGGTCCTACTAGTATATTCTGCAACAGACAGACAGGCTCCTCATCAGTATGTTCTGCATCAGCGTAATGAACCGCTACATGTTGATGAGCAACAACAATTGCGAGTTCATTTCCCTGCATTTATTGTGATGAAGTGAAATGTTCAAGTTAACAGAGAGCAGAACATGTTATTATACAGAAATAATAAACCATGTCAGACATGGCCTCACCATTGGCACGAAATCATCATCATCCTCATCACTCTCGCTTCTGCTACCGCTGCCAATACTTTCTAGCAAGGCCATCATCTTCTGCAACGATCACTTGTTCTTGAGGCCCACAAGCTTACTGACTGAAATTATTCTGGAAATCTCATCCTTATACAACTGCCTCCTAGCATTACTTTTGCACAGCTGAATGGTGGGAATTACAGAGTGGCTTCAATTATGAGTTAACATAGTAAGATATACTTTGCGCATCGCCAGAATGTGAAAAGCTTCAAGTGTGTTGTTTTTGGCAGTTGGCAGCTTACTATGTGAACTCATCACTGCCATTGAGCACTCTGTTGATCAAGTTAACAGAAATCAAAGTGAAATTCTATCAAGGACCGAGGAGTGCTAAGAATCACCCTCATCATTGCTAAGGCCTAATATACAACTCAGTGTGGCATCTGGAGTAATGCCATCCTGAAGCATCTTTCTGTACAAATTTTTAGCTTCCTTTTCATCCCCCGTTTTAAAGTATCCAACTATAAGAGCTGTATAAGTTACTACAGTAGGTGCAATATCCCTTTTTTGCATTTCTTCCATCATCAAGCGCGCACCATCCATTGCAAGCACTTTACTGTACCCACTAATTAGACAAGTATAGACAAAAGCATCTGGTGATAAACCCATATCTTTCATCTCTGCAAACACTTCCATAGCAGCCTGCATATTTGAGCGCCTACAGTAGCATGCAATGACAGATGTATACAAAAAAACGTCTGGTATCAGTTTTTCCTCCCCAATCATTTTCCTCAACAACTTCATAGCTTCTGGAAGTTTATCATCACGGCATAGGCCATTTACGAGGCTAGTATATGTAAAAACATTAGGTTGTATGCCTTCGACTGACAACTTACTGTACAGCCTAAGGGCCTCATTCAACTTCAACACTTTCACAAAACCATCAATAATAATACTGTAGAGGACAACATCAGGAACATAGCCCCTCTTTATCATATCTGCGAAAATTTCCCACACATCACTAGATTTGTTGAGCTTGCAAAGACCATTGATAATAACTTTGTAAGTGCAAAGGTCAGGGGCAATTCCCAACTGATGTACTTTATCCAGTAATAGGAAGGCTTCACCAATCAGGCCTTCTTTGCTAACGCTGTCAACTAGGATGGTGCACGTCACAATATTGGGACTTACCCCATTTTCAAGCATGAGCTCAAATACTCCCAGTGCTTCTTTCAGATATTTGTGTCTACATAATGCATAAATCAGGCTCGTATAATTGTAAACATCTGGGACAAAATCATGCTGAATCATATCATTCCAAAGGTCATAAACCATCTCAAGGTCTAAATGTTGGCAACAACCATTAAAAATGATGCTGCAAGTTATGTGGTCGTGCTTGAAACCTTGATTTTTGAGGCTCTCGAAAAACTCTAATGCCAATTTAACATTTCCAATCTTGCAAAGACCATGCAAAAATGACGTGTAACTGACTAGATTAGGATTAATTCCATTTCGTTTCATTTCATCAATCACTTCACAACCTTTTGATAGATTCCGTTGTTTGCATAACCCATCAACTAATATGCTGTAGCTGTGGACATCAGGGACAAACCCTCCATTCTTCATCATCTCATAAAACACTTCTATGGCTTTGTCAACCTGACCCTCACTACAGAAACCATGAATCACTGTATTGAAACAATAACTGTTGCAAGGGTAGCCTCTCTGATATTTTTCCCGAAGAAAATCCCATGCAGAAGTCGCTTGTCTGGCTCGACAAAGCCCATAGAGGTAAGTTCCATAGGTTGCAGCATTTGGTCTCACACCATTAGTTTCCATTTCAGGAAGGAGTTCACGTGCTTCTTCTAAGCACAACCTCTCTCCATGTGTATACATACTCATCAGAACTGAGTAGGAGTAGACATTCGGTGAAGGACCAGAACTCTTCATATCATCAAACAAACTCCTGGCATACATGATTTGATTCCCCTCAACTAAACACTTAAGCAAGAAATTGCACAACCGCACCTCAACACCAACCTTCTTTGCCTCAATGTAAGTAAGAAGAGCATCCTCAAACATTGAAGATTCTGCAAAAATCCGGATAATTGCAGCATAAACTTGTAACAATGTCATCGACCCGCTCAAACTGTTGACCAACACAGGAGCCAGATCAAACAGTTCGGGTCCAGCATTTCCACAGTAATGAACCATGCTCCGAATCAAGCATCGGACCTCTCTGACTCTCCACGGCAAGAACAACTGCATAAGCAATGCAAACAATCCTGTCGACTGAGATAGCCCATATAAACTCACACAATCCCTGAAGCTGATCTTTCTGGCAGCATCCCAGTTTGCAGTCCTTACTGCTAGTGTGATCAAGGGAAGAAGACGCTGACTTCTATAATCACCATAAGAAAAACTTCGACTGGGCTCTTGTTGGTCCAAGCTGTACAAGCAACAAGCCTGAGAAGAAAGGCACAACACTGGAGGGTATGTCCTGATTACAAGGGCTCGGTGTAGGAACCCTGGAACTGCCCGGCGCATAGACGAGGGATGACAATCCCTTTTTTACAATGACTGTACCAACATAAGCAGTAAGAAACTGTCCATAGACTGCAGTTCATGGGCCGGGGTTGCTTGATAAGTTGTCCGGAGGAGAACTTGAGAAAGAATAGGCCACAGCCTCCAGATTACATCAAAATTGCCTGCAAGAAACCCGTGGAAAAAATATCACTGCAAATGTGAACTTCACTGCTCTAGGATGCAAGTATAACAAATCATTCTACACCGGTAGAATCAATACCAATTAGAGAAGCAAGTACACCAAATCATATTGAAATGCAATGTCTCCATGTTTCAACAATTCTTCAATTCAACAATCCAATTCCACAAAACAATCTGCAAATTTGCTTCAAGCTCAAATCCTAAATTCCTATTTTGCTACTACTACGGTCTATGGCACTGCGGTAAACTAATAAACTAAATTACCTTGAGAGCACTGAGCACCCGCGGCTTGCCTGAGCTGAGCTAGGCCTGGTCGCCGCACCTGCCGGAGTAGCCTCCGCCGCTG
>LAPY01000281.1:104863-116333 GCA_000970635.1 Eragrostis tef | reverse complement strand
CCGTCCCCGTGGCCGTGCGGTTGCCGTCCTCTGACTCGGCCGCCGCCGCCGACTCCGGCGTCCTCCTGAACACCACCTTCTCGAACCTGCAGCGACCACCGATCAATCAAGAACAGTTCCACCGCGTCACTCCTTCCCAACAACAACGCAAAGAAACGACGAGCCTAAATCCTCTGCTCGACAAGACAACGACACAATCGCGTACCGGATGAACGCGCCGGCCGCGTAGACGCCCTCGCTGCCGCCGTGGAGGACGAAACCGTTGCCGTGCTCCGTAAACCTCTCGCCGGCGTACTCGTGCACCGACGCGTCGGCGCCGAGGAAGGCCGCGCACGACGACAGCAGCAAGGCCACCGCGAGGCGGGCGAGCCTCGGGGACGGCATCGGCGTCGTCATTCGAGGCGCGTGGCAGGAGAGGACTGGGCAGTAGGCCCTGGCTGGCACTGAATCAATGGAGCGTCCGGGTTGAGTAGGATAGAAATACAGGGGGAGGGAGGTGGTGGGATCTCTATGGGAGGAGTGGAAGACGAGCTGAAGCGGAGACTTTGACGTGGAGAAGCCAATGAATTGTTAGGTCCACGCCCAAGCCGTTGCCTTGCCACACGGAACAGAGGACGCAACAAGGGAACAGTGAGCAGGAATTACGTGCAGTTCCGATGGAATTAGGCCGGCACGAGAAAGAGAAATTAGCAGCAAATAGGACAAGTGAAAGGTCCGAAGATTGTACATTGAAATTATGTTATTCTCTCCGTTTCGTTAGGCACTATGCGTTGACATGGGATTTCCAGATCAGGAGCTGCGGAGGAAATTTCAGCGATGCCTGAAGTCTGCTTGGCTTGTATAATCTGAAAACTATACATTTCATTACAATGGCACATCCAAAAGATCTATTCATTTATTATATGTTTTTATTTGGATTAATATAAATTTATAAATATCTATAAAAGTACCACATTTGAGAATGCATTATCTTTTCAATAACCAACGCATGTAAATTATCAACAAGCTAGCGACATGTCACATTTTTCATGAAATTAAATTGGAAATGGACACGGCCACACAGTTGTGTACTGTAACCACTATTTCCACTCCGGAAACAATTGACATTTGGGTAGAGACTCCTGTGATGACAGTGAATGACAGGAGTATGTGGAATGCAGAATACTGAATGCAAAATGAATTACAACATACTTTCAAAGGTATTAACCAATACCTAAAGTTGCTTAATCAACAACTCACTGAACATTTAAAGATGCACACCAGCTACACTAGGAAATTGACTCCTACTGCCATATATGGCTGAGTGATGACTAATCAAGAAAGAAGAGTAACTTCTTTTTTTTATTGCGAGAAAAGAAAGAAGACCTTGTCGATAATCCATGGGCATGTACACTCCTACCCACGACTTGCCTATAGGCACAGGAAAACGTAGCGTGGGGAGATGTTTGGTGCCTAGAGCGAATCAACACCACGTCCCGGTGGAGAAGACCTTGGGGAACGCGAATTTTGACAATGTTTTTTGTTTTTAAGTGTCTTTGCTTGTGAACTGGGCAAGCGTGCAGTGAGGCTATTTGACGTGCTTTGGGGGATTAGCACGTGTTCTTCCTCATTAATCGCATCCTCCCGTGCGACACGCACCAAGTCAAGACCAATTTTCATAAACGTTGCACGTACTGACCCGGAATTCCAGATCGTTCATCGACGAGAAGGAAATAATAATAAAAATCTAAGAAACCAGTAAGACTTGCCAACTTGTGCTGCAAAAAAAAAAAACAGTCCAGAAATGGTCAATTTGGTAGGAACCCACGTAAAGTCCGGCAGGAAACCACGGAACTCTGTAACCACGGCCGCCTAATCAATTTGGCAAACGACCTAACTGTGGTTCTAGTATATCATCATCTTTGATGCTGCCGTTTTCATGCAGTGGAAACCATCAGCCTTGCCCTTGCGTGGCAATATCCATGGATCGGGTGAAAACCATTCGAAAACTCGAGATCCAGTTATATGGTCCAAGTCCTTTTTTATGCTTGGATGAGATCCAGTTGGCAGTTAGTGCAAATTCTAGACTCCAGAGACGTGAAGCAGGAAGGAGTGAAGGACCCTTAGATCTCGGTCAAATACCGTGACAAGTCGTTGCTGGAATGCTGACTATAGCCTTCGCACACGTCATTGCTTCCAAAGCTTCAATATCCGTTACATGAGGCATAACATTTTCGCTGCTACAATTTTTCCATTCTTTTGTGATTCATCGCATGCTTGGGTTATTGCTTCTCCTCGCAATTTGCAATTCATCAATTATGTGTTTTACAATTTCAATGGTTGCCGTTGAATGTGTGTAAAATTCGCTTATGTATGAACTTCCTTCTTCACCAACCGATTTGTAACGAAAGAGTCTGATACTCCCTCCATTATTTTTTGTATGACGTCATTGACTTTTTTCGTTACTTTGACCTTTGTCTTATCTATAAATATTTGTGTAAATAGCTAAGTTATAAGTTAGCTTGAATGTGCTTTTGATGATGAATCCAATGATATTCATTTCACATTCAAAAAGTAATTATTCAAGTTTATATTGTTGGACAAAGTTTAACTAAAAAGTCAACAGCGTCATATAAAAAAAAATGGAGGGAGTACTATTTTTGCGAACATGCGCCTTCTTCTTGTTCTTCTTTCGAAAAACTTTTGACAAAGAGATTGCCATACTATCTTGGACCGTATTTCCACCGGCAGGAAACCACGGAACTCTGTAACCACGGCCGCCTAATCAATTTGGCAAACGACCTAACTGTGGTTCTAGTATATCATCATCTTTGATGCTGCCGTTTTCATGCAGTGGAAACCATCAGCCTTGCCCTTGCGTGGCAATATCCATGGATCGGGTGAAAACCATTCGAAAACTCGAGATCCAGTTATATGGTCCAAGTCCTTTTTTATGCTTGGATGAGATCCAGTTGGCAGTTAGTGCAAATTCTAGACTCCAGAGACGTGAAGCAGGAAGGAGTGAAGGACCCTTAGATCTCGGTCAAATACCGTGACAAGTCGTTGCTGGAATGCTGACTATAGCCTTCGCACACGTCATTGCTTCCAAAGCTTCAATATCCGTTACATGAGGCATAACATTTTCGCTGCTACAATTTTTCCATTCTTTTGTGATTCATCGCATGCTTGGGTTATTGCTTCTCCTCGCAATTTGCAATTCATCAATTATGTGTTTTACAATTTCAATGGTTGCCGTTGAATGTGTGTAAAATTCGCTTATGTATGAACTTCCTTCTTCACCAACCGATTTGTAACGAAAGAGTCTGATACTCCCTCCATTATTTTTTGTATGACGTCATTGACTTTTTTCGTTACTTTGACCTTTGTCTTATCTATAAATATTTGTGTAAATAGCTAAGTTATAAGTTAGCTTGAATGTGCTTTTGATGATGAATCCAATGATATTCATTTCACATTCAAAAAGTAATTATTCAAGTTTATATTGTTGGACAAAGTTTAACTAAAAAGTCAACAGCGTCATATAAAAAAAAATGGAGGGAGTACTATTTTTGCGAACATGCGCCTTCTTCTTGTTCTTCTTTCGAAAAACTTTTGACAAAGAGATTGCCATACTATCTTGGACCGTATTTCCATTCACTTTGGATCTCGCCCAAGCCCAATATACGTTTGTTCTACCCGCAAAAGAAAAAACAATATGCGTTTGTTCGCAACGTTTTTACCAGCCCAGTTTAGTTGGCCCACACAGTTATCTCTGGCCCAATATCCTGCACACTTTGTCCCTCTGGAGCCCGCATCTCTCCCAGCCCAACGGTATATGCCGAGTTCGATCCCATCACCGTCGGATCAGATCCGACGTCTGACAGCAGCCGCAGAAACCCTCGTCTCGGCGTGTCCCTCCGCTATATCTCCCTCCGCTTTCCCCCAGCGCCTCCACCTCCTTCACGCCCGCGCCGTCGCCGAAGCCATCTGCTCCTCCCGGCCCGATCCCGTCAAGAGAAAGGTACAGACTTCGCAGACTTCCGTTCGTCGATTCTGTTTCGAATACGCGTTGGCCGTAGTTTGGGTGCGAGTTTTCGGTTTCCTTGCTTCAGTTTGGCGAAGATCGGGACCTTTACTTCTTTTGCCTGTCTACTACTAGGTTGCTGGATTCGTTGCGAATCTCCTTTTATGTTCCTACCCTAGGGTGTTACATGTGCTTCAATCTTGAGTCTTTAGGCGCGTACCCAGATGCTCAGGATAATTCTTGCTGCGTGATTTGTTCCAGTGAATTGGATAAGATCTTAGTTGTACGAGGATTTGATGTGCTTTTATAATTACTAGATTTCACTGTTAAGTGTTATAGTATGCTGGACCTTTGTGATATCCTTTTATGATTTTTGGTTCCTTATGTTAGATCTGGTAAATTCAGTGAAAGAGTGTCTCGAGTTCTAGTCTCAGGTATGTTATGTATGTTACAGAGAGCTGTCTTTTGGACCATCCGTCTGGTTATCAGTAAGATTTTATTAGAGCAAGCTGTTAGTTGAGGTCTAATCAGCTGTAGTATAACAATTCCTGTATGTTGATTGAATGAACTCAATAATACTAATAGGTCTAGGATCAGGGTTTAGGCACATTGTTTTTTTTAAAAAAAAATTACGATTCATAATTCTGTTTTACCTAAGTAGCAGAGTGTTTCACTGTTAATTTTAACTTGTAAACTGTGATCATGATCAGTCTCCAAGTCGTTTTTGACAGAATTCTTATTTGTGCCAATAGATCACTTGTGCAACTTTCTTGAGGGGAGATGGCAGTTTCATTCGCAGTTAACTCTGAGGCAGGGCTTAAAAAGCTCGACGAGTACCTTCTCACTCGCAGCTACATCACTGGGTATGTTATTTGCTGCCTGCATTACTCAGTAGTCGTATCCAGTGCATTTATCTTATGCTGTAATAATATGTCTCCAGTTACCAAGCTTCCAAGGATGACCTGGCTGTATATTCCTCATTCTCTTCTGCTCCCTCCTCCAAGTATATCAACGTGGCCAGGTGGTTCAGCCACATTGATGCCCTTGTCAGGCTGAGGTATGACGCTCTTTAAGCCTAACAATTGTGTTTCCATATCCCATTCACTGGCTTACATGTCACATGAACTGATTGTTTTCAGTGGAATTACCGAAGAGGGCCAAGGTGTCAAGGTTGAGTCATCTGCAGTTCAAGCCTCAACTCCTGATGTTGCTGATGCAAAGGTAATACTGCTGCGTTGACTGTAAATTATGAACTGACCAGATGTGCTCATAAAGTTACATCGGTTCTGCCTTTGGCAGAAAATTGTAAAGTGACCATCCGCTCATATTATAACAAGGGTATTAGTGGTTGACTTGAATTGTTATACTTTTTTTTGAGAATCACTTGAATTGTTATACTTGATAGATCATTGATTAATACTTGAAAATCCTGTCATGTTGTTTGAATTCCTTTTGTGACAAGTAGCCACCTCCATACATTGGTTACATTACACTTTCTAATTATGCAGTGTATCTTCTGACTGCAGGCCCCAGCAGCTGACGACGATGATGATGACGATGTCGACCTTTTTGGTGAGGAAACTGAAGAGGAGAAGGCTGCTGCTGAAGCACGTGCTGCGGCTGTCAAGGCTTCTGGCAAGAAGAAAGAGTGTATGTCAGCGTGAATTTTATTCAGTTCTCATATGTTGCATTTCTTGATGGTCCTTTGGAATATGTGCACTGCTCCCAGAATTCTTGTATTTTTTGTACTTGGATTTTCAATCTCGTTGCTAACTTTGTCTTTACCTTCTCAGCTGGCAAGTCTTCAGTTTTGCTTGATGTGAAGCCGTGGGATGATGAGACAGATATGGCCAAGCTAGAGGAGGCAGTAAGGAGTGTGCAGATGGACGGCTTGCTCTGGGGTGCATGTATGTTACCATACACTGCTGTATTCTGACTGCATGAAATTTAGTCTCTGGTTTATTTATGTTTCTAATATGTGCATTGACCTTGTTGCAGCCAAACTTGTCCCTGTTGGATATGGCATTAAGAAGTTGCAGATCATGATGACAATTGTTGATGACCTTGTCTCTGTTGACACTCTCATTGAGGACCACCTGTGCGAGCCGCCGGTGAACGAGTATGTCCAGAGCTGTGATATTGTCGCCTTCAACAAAATCTGTAAGTTGTTTCCAGCCTGTTAGCTTTCTGTTTTTGTGTAGCTGCTGTAGCATATTGTGCTTGAATACCTTCTTGCATAGGTTGGTTTGAATAATGTTGCATTTGGTGTACCTATCCTGCATTCCTGTACCATTGCCACTTGTACCACAATTGAGCCATGTGCACTTGACCTCGTAGTACTTAATTTTTCCTCGGGATATTATTGTTGCCTGTACATTTTTGCTGCTTTTGACCCTATGATTTCGATGTTTCTAATTGTTGCATTGAAATTGTTCTTGTTGCAGAAATTTTCCCGAGTCTTTGCGACGTGGCCCGTGGACAATGCGCCTGTCTAAATCATCGAGAGTTTGGCGCGATATATCGTTGTGGTGTTGCTAGTAATTGTGCCTGTGAGGTTTTTGAGACTAGTCGAGTCCTATGTACAAGTACTAAGTGATTTTGCTTAAATTGGATTTGCCTTCTGGCTGGAATTTCTGATAGCACTATTCCTTTCCCATGTTTTCACTTCTAGATCGCATTTTTGCATAGTTTTGTGTTCCTGTTTGAGCCCCTCGCCACTTCCGACCTCTGCTTCGCACAGGCAGTGGACATGTTGAGCTGTGTTGTTCGGGACATAACTGCTGTCTCCACAGCATTTGAGCTGCTGGTTCTCTCTGGTGTCGATCGTGACTGCTGCCTCAGCAGCAGGAGGACCGAATTTTGTCAGCATGGTCGTGACTCTTAAAATACTCATGTTCGCAAAGAGCACCTAATCCAACTAGTATCTGAGCGAGGGCGAGTCGGTAGTAGCGAAACATGTAGGCTGGCTGCGTTGTATCCGAGTCAGTTCGTAGTCGGTTGTATCCGCTGTTCCCCAGGGATCATCATCAAAAACAGTCCGTCGCGCCGCCGCGTCGCTTCAGCTCTCACAGAGAGAATTCGAGTCGCAGCAGCGATGGCGACACAAAGATCGTCGGTGCAGGAGGAGACGGGGAGGAAGCTCGTCCAGGATGCCCCGATCCCCAAAGAGACGGCCGCCTTGTTCAAGTACTTCGTGGAGACGGATTTTGAGGAGTCGTATATCCCAGAGGAGGACGCGCCACTCTGGCCGGGAGGCGTCAGTGCTGCCAAGACCTTCAACAAGTCCATGCGCGACTTCGTTGATCTGTTCAGGGAGCACTCGGCTGCCCGTCTCAAGGAGTACGACCGTCTTACCGGCGAAACCAACTAGGAAATGAAGCCTGATCGGATCGCGCTACCTATCTAATCTTAATGTAATTCGCTGTCTTAGTGCTTTAATAATTGCTTTATTGCCTGCGTGCAACTACTGAAGCTCCATATTTATGCCTGCTTTAATTTCCTCTGAAAGCACTGAAGATATGTATTGCGTGCTCGATATTGTTTATCTACATAAGCTCCCTTAGCTCTGAACCCCGTAGGGAAGTCACTCGACATTGATATGCCTTCGGTCCCCTTAAGACCAATCATCTGTACTATCTGCCGTTGCTGTATGTATCGTGCTTGTCACATGTTGCGTACCAGAGAGTAAAACCTTGACAATTGTGAACTGAGAATTCAACTGTTTATTGCCTATGAGATGTTCTGTTGTGCTGTAGTTAGCCACAGCCTGACAAAGTTGGAATCTAGTAGAAATTATCATTTGCCTGCCGCGCTTCCCTTGCACGCCTCTCTGCTTTGCGCTCATTGATTCTGCAATGTAACCCTGGGGACAATTTGTAACTTCAGAACAGGATAAATCAACAGTATTATCAGCGTGTGCTCTGAATTTTCTGGAAGTGGAACTACGGACATTTCTCTTTCTGGATGGGGCTAAATGTTACATTTTTTTCTCATACTAGAATTGTCCTTGATACTGGATATGAAGCAGGAAATTTGGGTGTATTAACGCTCTTCAGCTTACTAGTATTAGGGTCTTTCTCGATGTATATATACCTTTTCCTGGTTAGATAGATCATAGACGGTTCACTGAGTTACATTGGTTGTGAATTTTAGATGTCATTGCAATGGCTTTGATTTTAGTGTGAATGTTAGCATGCCTTGCTCTATGATCTAACATTGAGTCTCTTTGTATTTCACTGATGCATGGTTCGATCTTCGGATTATTCTGAGGTTGGTGTCTCTCTTAAAACTCAATTTTGTTTCTGATCCATGTGGATTCCTTGAGCCTGTGTCCTGGTTGCACATCTCTCATCCCGTTGTCATGCACTTGTGAAGCATGTGCTCTGTGCTTTCCATCTTTGCTTCTGTGTGTGTAGCTAGTTCTGATTCTATATGTCCACAGTTGTAGGACCACTTTTGGTATTGCAATCACTTCTTACAGGGTATAATTCTAGAACGAATCTGCAGAAGTAGCTGTAGGTAAAATATCCCTTTCGAGGTAATCAGTGGTGATCTTAACAAAACATGATGCCAGCATTTTTTTTTTTTGGATAGCAAGTCTGTTCATCAATGGCTCCTTTCAAGCTATCAATCTATCATGCTATGCACCAGTTCGTTGACGATCTCAACATGTGCAGGTGGTATATCCAGGCATGCCAGTTCCCCGTCAATTCATCTCCTAGGTTATCTGAATTTTGCGAAAATCCTTTAAGCGGAGAATTCTTTGGTTAAAATAAACAACATATGTTTCCCTTTTATCATTCTTACCACTACTGACAGTGATTAAGACCTTTAAGTTGTATACTCTCCCTTCCATTTACCAGGCCACAAGGCGGCAGCGAGCGGCCCCGGAGCACGTGGTTGGGCATTAAGGCGGTGGCGTAGCTCCATCACCGGTGAGGCAGCTAACATCAGGAGGCCCAGCCGGCTCTCGGTTCGGGCTTTGATCCCGAACTACTGAAGCCTGAACCAAAGTGGACACTGTTTTCCTCCCCCCTACTACTGAAGCCTGAACCTCGAGTGTGCTTTTGATCTTCACTTCTTCAGCAAGCAATTTGTCAAAGCGCCAATCCAACGGATTCCGCGTTCTTAGAGGACGCCACGCAGGCAAGAGCTCGCACAAATTCGCATGAAGATGTTACCAAGTGTGAAGCAGAACAGAACTTGATCGCTCCCAAACAAATTTCAGCACGCAATTGTCTGTCAGTCAACAGTCAGCATCTGAATCCTCAACCAGTTACCATTTCCCAGAGTGATATAGCTGCGATTTCATATGAATATCTCGCCGATACACCGCAGATACGCCAAACCAAGAGTTGACCATGTGCTAGATACGCTCGGTTCACATTCAGAACAAAGAAAGGAGAAAAGAATGTCAGTACTGTATGCATTCTTAACTGTTTCAGCCAAAAGCGACACGCGATTCAGGACCACATCGCGGCAGCTTCTCGGCTCCTAGAACACCACGACTCGCCCAATATATTTATGCATCGATCGGTCCATCCGCGAATGAGGAATGATGGGTGCTCCTGCCCTGCCCAAACATCCTTGCATAAAGAACAGGAGTTGCATGAGCCCAACTATGGCTTCCAATGGCAATCTCTTCTATCTTGTGGATCCCTAGGACCCTTCCAAATACTAACAAAGACCCGATGTTTCAAGAAAGTGGAGGCACCTCGGCCATCAGCTCAAACAAGCCAGTACTGCTACTAATGGATTAAACAAACTATCCAGTTGCACACTATCTGCAAGCCTGTAAACTATACTTATATGATTACACAGTGAGGAGCGAGCGCATATACAATGGCACATCGACATTTGCCAAAGGTGTACAATGTTGCTTGGCACTCACTCCTTGGCGCCTTTTTTTCCAGAGTTGGGCACGGACACGCACGAATGTGCCGGGGAGCTGCCGCTGATCCTGGCGCCAATGGAGATTTCGGATGTACCTTCAGGTCCAGGCTGGGCTTTCCGGTTTCGGCAATGAGCATGTTCCAAGAACCCTACTTGCCATGCAACTTATGTACATTCAGGTATATATAAGTTTTCATGCAATCATGCTTCGTGAGGAAGACCATGTTCTTGAGATGGACCACATTAGAATAGTATTCGAGGGTCATTGATCCCACTGGATGAAAACAAACAATATATAGGATAGTATATGGTACACTAACATATCTGGCATATGAAGAGAGTAGACAGAAAAGGAAGCAAAATGAAGCTGAGAATTTTTTCCTACGACCAGCTCAAATGTTGCTCTTGAACAATTCTGATCTCCGTCAGTACTAGTACAACCTTAACGGTTATGTATCCTGCCAGGTCAAATATTCGCCCTTGAACTGAACCTTCATTCTTCAACAGGAATTATTATGGCATCACACTAACCGCGATTCTCTGTTGCGTCAGGACCATCAAATGCACTCTGCAATAGATCATGCAAGCCATCCAAATTTAGTAGCAGAAAAGCAGGTTCCAGGAAAATAAAAGAAAAAATATTGCAAAAATCATTCTATTCTTTTAGCTGACAATGTATACTTATTTTAGGATATTCTAGTCACTTACCACCATGCATATACCATAATTAGCTTGGATCGATGCCTCTCGTTTTAAATCTCCAGAACAATGACTGCAGATAGAATATGATCGATTCAGTTAAATCTTACTGCCATAGTTCTTGTAATCTTTAACTAAATTTACTATATGTACAAAGTGAAGTAAAATGGAAGGACATATGCTTACAGTCTGTGTCTGTTTTGTCCCACTTGAAGCTATCGGAGCCCTTGTCATCCTCCTCCTCCTCACCAAGACGACGATCCCTTTGCATCCTCCCGCTCGGCTTGTCCTCTAGGTAGTACTTCCTCGACGACGCCGCATTGGCACTGCTCGGGCGAGCACTCATCTTCTTCTGAAGCATCGTCCTAAACAACTGTGTCCAAGTAATAAAAACGAAAGGGAACACTGTGTTAGCAGGTATGTCGACTAAAAAGAGATCAACAAAGACATGAAACATGTGTCTTTACTGTTCATGTATGTGCATGACATTGTGGATAGCTAGCTCCACGGGTTATAACTATTACCTTCTCCATTCTTGATTCGACGGGATCCTTCAGGGTGGGCGCGGGCCCGAAGCCGCCGCGGCAGACGAACATCTTCTTGAGCAGGAACTTGAAGGACTTGTGCTTGATGGCGGCGCCGTTAACGTTGCTGTTGACGAGCAGGTCCCTGGCCTTGCTGAGGATGATCTGCGTGTCCGGCGAGAACTCGCCGTTCTCGCCGGCCGCGTGGCGCAGGGAGAGCCGCCGGTCGACCTCGAGGCTGGACGGGCAGTTGAGGAACCTGTCGAGCGGCAGCTGGCGGTCGTCGTCGGTGGCCGCCGACCCGCGGGAGCTCGACTTGGACTTGGCCCGCCGGAGAAGCTTGTTTACGGCG
>LAPY01000281.1:92846-103133 GCA_000970635.1 Eragrostis tef | reverse complement strand
GCGAGAGCCGCCGGTCCACCTCGAGGCTGGACGGGCAGTTGAGGAACCTGTCGAGCGGCAGCTGGCGGTCGTCGTCGGTGGCCGCCGACCCGCGGGCGCTGGACTTGGACTTGGCGCGCCGGAGCAGCTTGTTCAGCGCGTCCTGCAGCTTCTTCACCTCCTCGATCGTGAAGTCCGGCACGTCCTGCTGCGACGACGCGCCTCCCTCCGCCGCAGCCGCGGCGTGCGGCGGGGACTCGTTGCCGAGCGTGCCGATGGAGAGGATGCCTTGCGGCCACTCGCCGCCGCTCTTCTCCTCGCGCTCTCGGCCGGTGTCTTGCTGGCGGCAGCTTTCCCGGGCAGACACATCTGACGTCGAAAAAGCGTGCATGCAAGAGAGGTAGCTCGTCAGATTCAGAACGAAGCCAAGAAATGCATGTATACACAACGTAGGTGTCACAAGCTTGTTAGATCGGAATCACTCACCTCGAGCTGAGCTGCGGCCGGCGGCCTCGGATCGCCTCTTCTCTTGTTTACCATTTAAACGATTCTGCACCCAGTTGATGATCTGCAGATCGAGCACAGGCAAGAGTAACTATGTTAACCGCACGAAAATGGAACAGATACATGGAAGAACAGCATTCATTCTGTAGATCAAAACTTAGCTAGTAGTTGCGAGCTTACCCCCATATCTCCGTCCCCTGCGTCTTGCTCCCGAGGATTAACGATCAGTACCACCCTGTGACAGTCTTCAGTCTGCAACGCAGCGTAAGAATCTGCTCCCACGTAGACGAAGCTCTCGGTTCCAGGGTTTCCACGGTGCCCTGTGATTGGTCAGTCAGGACGCCTGGTTATGCTCCAACTACATATTCATTGGGAGGTTTTAGAGGCCAGAGAGAAGAATGTGGTAGAAGCGAAGCCGAGAGAAGTGGCTTATGATGCCACCAGGGTCCCCTACCCCCTCTGAATTAAATAGAGGTAGTGAGCCTATAGTCTGCTACAGAAACCCATGACTTAGATTCAGGGCAGTGGGCAAATTGCATAGTTGCATCCAGTTACATGGATGCTTACATGTACATTAGATGTTAATTTAACTGCTACAATGTTTGCACAATTTTGCAGCTACATTGATTCTCTGTTTTTTTATATAACAAATGAAGTGCTGCCAGTTGCTACTGTATTTGTTGGTGCTACAATTTTGCAACTAGGTAGATTGAGTCTCTGTTTTTTTATAACAAATGAAGTGCTGCCAGTTGCTACTGTATGTGTCCCTGCACGGTCTCATTATATATACTAGTGAGAAATAGAATTGTATTTCCAATATTTTTGTCTGATACTCACCATAAAAAAGTTATATGAGCGATTAATGTACAATAATATGTATATATATATACTTTTTGCGAGTTACAATAATATAATTTTGGTCCACCAAAATAAGTGATGCATTCAAGTTGAGTATTGATATATACATCCCATTCACTTGTACCATCGTGTTGTACGATCAGAGATCAAATGGCTTCAACCACTTGGTTTTTAAGCCACAAGATCTTTGGTGGTACCATGCGGTAGCACAAATGAGTCATGCATGTACCATTTTCCATTCAGATTTACATGTGAATGTGTAGTTTTTAGATCACTCCGGCCAGGTGGAAGCCCTATTCATAAAACAACATTATACTCTTTCAACTTGTAAATTGTAATGCCGCAACACAGATTAAAAATAACAATGTAATTTTTTGAAGTGGTTTCAGTGTAAAAGAGAACAGATAACTAAGACATTGTAAATTAGCTAGCTATCAAGCCAGAGACCCGGGCTCGATCCCTGCTTCCTTCTTAATACAAAGCGGGGAGGCTGTCTTCCTCTTCCCGTCTGAGTTTTTTTTAAGACATTGTAAATTCAGCCCACAACACGACTTGTTTGTTGGATCAGATCATACTGCAAATAAAGAGGAGTGAGACAAAAGCGGGGGATCAATTTTATTGTGCATCCTTTCTCACCTTCCTGTTGCTACTGCCTGAACTAGATGCAACTGTATCTTTACCATGTTTGTGGCGCTCGGCTCAAAGAAAACATACAAGCAATGAAGCAACAGCGTGTCGGTGGCGAAAACATCCGAGGTATCGGTTCTCTCTGAAAGAGGTGGCGTTCACAAAGTACGATCGACATACAGTTAATGTAGTCCGATACGACGAAGTCACTGCACCTCTGGTTGGTTCTGTTTATGTCCAGGTCCAATATATCCCAACGTCACACTCCTGCTCGGATAGAACCAAGGAGCGCACCCTAAAAAGTTCCGCTTCTTTTCCCTAGAAATGGAATGCGCCTCTCCAATCAGAAGAAGCGTCGTGGAAGCATAACAGCACGGCACGCAGAGCGGGGGCGACTCTAAACTTTAACACTGCGGCGCGCGGCGGTCCGGATCCCAACCCGTACCGTACCGACGACGCCCTCTGCCCGCCGCGGTGGCGGAACGCCGGAGCACCCGTGGCTAGAATATTTGGCGGCGCTGTACCAGGTTCCCGGCGCCGCAGCCAATGGGCCTCGGCGCCGGCGCGCGGCCCGGCGCCGCCGACGTGGTGCGCCCCCGTCCGCTCGAGCCAATCCCCGGCGCGCAGACGTGGGCTCCCCCGCGTCCAGCCGTTCGGGCCCTTTTCTATTCCTCCGCCGCGTCGGGGACACCGCCAAGTTATTCGTTAACCCATGAGGCTAATCGCTCGTGCTCCCCGGTATTTAGGCTTGCGCGGGAGGGATTACGAGACGGAGGGAGAGGCCTCGTGGAGGGTGATCAACGAGAGTGCTCTCATCACTAGCTAGTACTCCTAGCTAGCTAAACCCGTATGCTTAGGCGTGGAGGAACCGGTCATTAACAAACAGGTGTCGCCCCGACACGGGAGCCCTGGCCGTGCACGCTGTCGTGACACTTGTCCCGGTGGCCCGTCGCTACGGACGGCCTCCCATTGGGCGCGCACGGAGCCCAGATCCCCGACGGGGGGGAGATGGCCGAATAGGGGAGCAAAAGCATCTACTAGCAGATTCGCACATAACTTGTTTCCTGTTGCAATTTGTTGACGGCCACTCGGATAGAAATATGCAGGTGGGTCTTCTTTTCCCGGGCGCGCAGTTTTGTGTATTCACGTGGTTCTGAATTGTATCTGTCGCCGAAATATACATTTCGGTAATGATATACCAGACTGAACGAGGGACTGCCTGGTACTTTACCCTGAGAAATACTCGAGTCAGTCAGTCAGCGAGGTAGTAGCACCAGGCTGTACTCAGTACCCCCAAGGAAGAAAGCCAGAGAGTGAAAAACTCATTAAAAACATTTTAAGTCAGTCCAGATTGATGTTTCTCATGGACATGTAACACGTTGCACAACCTAGACTGATCACCCTCGATCAAACTATACAGTAATATAATTGACATAACAAAGCGTTCTGCATACTCTAGTATGTACATCCAAATCTCCATACAAACACAGAACCACCAGCTGAACTATGAGTCGGACCCTCCACAGCACACTTCCGCACAGCACTCGTAGCATCCGAGGCACGCGAACGCGGCACAGACCTGCGCCATCAAAATGGCACACTGGTCGTTCATCCTGTTGCACGCCTTGATGCAGCACATGCAACAGAGGCAGTCCGCGACGCTGCTGCAGCAGCCGGCCGCCTTGTCAAATATCTGCAGCTTCTCAGGTGGTTTTATGTCCTCGAATCCTGTAAGGAGATTTTCCCTGGTAGCGTCTTTGTCACCAAATCCTAGTTTTAAGCCATGAAGAGGGATCCGTAGCTCGTCTGGCCCTTTGTGTCCTTTTAGTTTCTGCTTCACCTATTCATGGATCAATACATCAATTGAAGCTTTCAGCTACAACTATTGATTTTATTAGTGTTTACTGAAATAAGGTTCATCTCTTAACTGATTAAAATTTGCAAAACTAGCTTGTCATGAGAAGTTATTTTAAGAAAGGAACAAAAAGAGGAACAGTTGTGAGATAAATAACATGTAGTGTCCTACCTTTTGCGCTGCATCCACTTTGTCCTGATTGGTTTGAACTAACACCATGGTTGTGTACTCTGATGGAACGCTATTTTGTACACTTAATTTAATAACCTGTAAATATGAAAAGAAAATGAGTCACTGATTTGCTCAGGAACTATAAATGATTCAAAGATGCAGAAGAGGAATCTAGAGAAGAACGATAAACCAAAGGCTAGTTTGTGCTTGTTGTAACTTGTGCGGTAAGGCTAGCATGGAACACACAAGGGAGATCATATTCTAGTTAAGCAAATTCTATTAACCACTGTTTCTCTCATATTTTCATCCGTCTGTTCTTTCTTAGTCCCATATTTTCAGTATTTGAACCTTATAATATTGGACCAATAATTAGCCCAATATTATGTGAATATTGGGATACAAAATGATATTATTGGATTCATATTTGAAGATTCAAAGCGCGTCATACACTTAAAAAGGAGGGAATATGCTAAAAACATCCAGCCAAACACTAAAATATCTAAAAGTTCGTCAAACGAAGTAATGATAATTTGACTGCCCAGATTAACATATCACGATAATATATACAATTCACATGAGAGCCTAATAGCATATCTGATTGCGTATATGGGAAGTAATGAATCATAACTAAAGCTGTTCCAATAAAGAATCAAGTAGCATTAATCACGGCAAGTAACACTGCAAAAAACATGCAACAGCAGAAACATGAAATGATTGCGTTTCACAATGCTGGAAATTCTATGAATTCAAACATTAGCAAATTTCTATCTGTATATGAGCCGCAAGCACTATGATATTGGAGTGTAACATCTGAACCAACTTGTCGTGACTATTAAATTTAACTTGCAACAAGCACTATGGTATCAGAGGCCAGGTAGGAACCTATGTTTTGGTGCTTTTTTTCTTTAGCCTATACTATGGTGCTGACATCAAGTTTTAGTTTATCCAGCTCACTGCTTTATTTTTATTTTCTCAAATGCAGCCACGAAATCGCTATTGGTTAGATCTACAACTTACCTTTCTCTCCAGTTGTTTGTCTGCAGAAAGCCATGCCTTAGCTGTCAGAAGACCAACCTGCTGTGCTGCCAAAACCTGAAATGCATACACAAAGGATAATTGCATAGCTTATCAGCAAATATGATAAGGGATGGTCCCATGTATCTGAGTCCAAGATTAACAAAAAAACTACACGAGATTACAGTATAACTTTTACATTTTTAGACCAAGCTTTGAACCACAGTCAGTATTCAATTTAAAGTCTTGAGAAAGCCCTTTGATGAATGAATAAATTGAATAGCATAACACAAGTTTTGGCCAAACTTATTACAGACCAAAACACAACAAAACACTTATAAGAAAACTTGTCACAAAACACATAGCTTTTAAACGTATTCAACTATAAGTGAAACTAATTTCACACCGTGTGGACTGGATTAGAAGCGTAGTGACATGATAGATACGTCCAAAAGAAAATGTTGATCCATGACAACTCTTTTAAATTCCAGTTTTGGGATAGCTTAGTCAGAGTATTCGTAGTTTTGCAAAATTTACTATGACTAAGTAGAGAATTGTAAATGTCATACAATTGTGAGCTTGGATTCTTACTTTGTCAAGAGGTATTTCCTTTATCTGTTGAACATTCAGTTCAATAGAAATTTCTTTCATGTCAGCCAAATAGCCTTTAGCTTTAACTGTCTCTGGGAATTTGCCTTGATATTTTCCTGATATACATAAAGGCGAATTTGCTGAAATGTCCGGAATGCATTCAGAATCCACCTAAAAGGAAAAAAGAACAGTTATTAGACATCAACCGATGCACTAACTTCGGAGATACTAGCAAAATCTTGAGTTTTGACCAGTCTCTCCTAACAACAAAAGAAAAAAATACAGGAACTTCTTTATTAAATAACAGCTTAGTCCCAAAGAGTAAATATGAAATATGGCGGCAGCAAGAACCTCGATAGCGTAGGCACACAACTTTACAATTCACGTTCATCATGGAGTTATCCAAATTAAGACATTACTGATTAACCATGCAGAAACTTACTTCAAACTCGTCAAGATGTGTCGTAGCATCAATTGTGACATTTGCCATAACTGTATTTGACGCTCTCCTGAACCAGCTAACAATCCGACTCTCAATTGCTCCTGGATAACAAATTCACAATGAAAACTGTTTCCACTTAGCAATGATATGTCTATTAATTTCAATTAATTCAACAAACAAGATAGTGGCTGTTTAAAGATGAATGCTTTTTATCGATTCTGACAAAATAATGTACACATATATGGTCAAACTTAAAGTAAATCCATGACTAGAAAACTCATATCCAGATTGCAAAGTAACAAGCTTCACTGAAGAAAAATTTGGAACAACTTGCTCCAGCCCGACCCGAAAATTTTGATACGGGAACCAAAAAGGATATAAATTGTGTAACATTCAACTAATATAACCTGATATATACTTGAAGCAATCACATTTTATATTTAAATCACATTCAACAAACAAAAATAGCAATCTTGTAACAAACAAAAGGACATTAATGTATAAATGATAATACAAGAGTTGAAAAGGTACATGCAGCCAGATCATATATAAATTTAGAGTTCAAGCAGTAAATGATAGAAGCATACTATTTGCCAAGACAAGAGCCAATGATACCTGTCTCGAGTGCAGAATCATAATGTCCCTTGCCAATTGATGCTAGCATACGCAGAAAATAGTGGTTGCAATATGATCCTAAAATGTTACAGAAATAAATGAGAAAAAAGAAAAGAAAATAAGGATAGTAATAATCAACGTTGAACTTTACAAAATACACAAAGAGTAACACTGTTTGATTTGCAAAAGTTGATAATTTTAAATCATTACAGTTAACAGGTCTTTCTACTTGCGAGTATTATTTTGTTGGCACAAGAATGAATATTTGCGAATAAAATGATGATGGTCAATAGGAAACAGACGACAGGAAAAGTTTCATTCCCGTCCAAAAAGTTTAGAAGTATAGAGTTTTGGAGTTAGGAACAAGAAGAATTGTGTTAATGTACCCCAGAATATTACCTAGTCCAAAAGTAGAAATCCGGGGAGATCTAGATCCTCTGTTGTTGAGTTCAGTTTTCATAGCTTGGCAGATGTTATGTTCATCATCAACCGATCCATCAGTCATAAGGTATATTTGTGGGAGTGCATCATGAGCACTTGACAGTAGTGCCATCGCCTTACACGAAGAAACAAATAGCGGTATAAATGGTAGAAGAAAAAAAGGGATATCCGAGCCAATTCCCAACTGAGATAATTCAAAATTCAATACCTCATTCAAAGGATGCATGATATCTGTGCCACCTTCACCAACAAAGTTTGAGTTCATCCAGTCAGTCGCATTAGCTATTGCTTTGTCATTCACTTGCTCCAAACAGGAAGAGAATGAGTGAAGCTCATCATTAAAGGTTATGATGTTGAAGTAATCTCCTTGCACAAGCTCTGAAAGAGCAGTACACACTGCTTTCCTCACATTCTGCAGAGGCCTTCCCTTCATGCTTCCACTTGTATCAACAACAAACACAACTGCCTTTCTGAAGACCTATTGATAATTCGATATAGCTCAGATGAGATAAATGACCAATAATGTATATTTCTTCAAATACAATAGGGACAAGTGATAATAAACTTCATTATTTATGTAGGTTAGGAGTGCATAGGTTAGCTGTGATTACATCTTTATTAATATCAATGTCTCTTAGGCAAGATATAGAACTGAATGGCAATTTTGAATGGTATTCATGACAATAATTGTGCTGCATTAGCTTTATCAAGAGGGTGGTGGCCACAAGGCGTCCTGAGAAAGACAGATCTCCAAGTGCATATACAAATAGAGGAAGATAATTTGCATGAAATAGCAACGAACCTTTTTATTGTTGTTTCCCGGTAAAAAATAGATGCAGAACCTATCTCTATCATCGTAGTCACGGAGCGTTGAGGGTTGCACGAGCACACCACCAAACAAATCACCAGAGTAAACCTACACATATCAACTTAAATTAGGCAAAGAACTGCACATTCAGCCATATAGCAAGTATTGAGTCATTGAATATTGTGAGATAAGCTAGATTTACAAGGCAGTTCATCATCAATATTTATAACTCTATTCAAGATCCTTTGATAAGTCAGATTATGACAGAAAGTAGTGAGATCACAATTATTAGGTAATCGTCCCTGGGTATAACTAATAAAAAAATACTCACACTGTAGTGAGAACTCACACTGTATGAAAAGTTGAAATCTTTGCTCGACCAGTTCTCAACAATGGCTTCATGCCTGAAAGACAATTTGTCACCTTGCCTACCCTTTTCCTGCAACGGAAAAATAAGAAATGTAAACCTCTGCAAGGTCCTAATGCTCCAAAATGCACATACAAAAAACTACTAATACAGAAGTTAAACTTGATCACCTTCAATGGGTGGCTTGTTCCCTGCAATAGAACTTCTTTACTGAAGCCACTGTTCACAGTCAATTGAATTTTCTCCTTTTTCATGAATACTTTTGGTAATGGGTTGACAAAGTATGGAAAACGGAAAGGTATGTCAACAGAGAAGTTCCCATTGTCGTATAGTAACTTCTGAGACCATCGGAATGTAGCAAAAATATCAGCTCCACCCTCAACCTTGATTGATAAGATAGACGTGGTCAATCAGCAAGGACGATAGCACTTTCATAATGAAAACTAGGTACTGGGGAAAGGAATACATACCTGGGGTATTGTCAAGAAAAACAATCCTGGCTTCAGAAGGCCACTGCTTTCAGTTTTTGCAGAATTCACCGTGGTCTGTTCCTCTACTTCAATTACTTGAGAATTGTATGCTCTACTTCCAATGGTAACCTCAGCGCCTAGAATTGAACCCTATTAGCCAAACCGGTTTTAGGTTGAGAACGATACAACAAACATGGAACTGATGTAGCTAAGATAATATAATATGAATATTTCACTATAAAATTATCTGAGATACCAATGCTTGATTTGATAATAAGATTCATCAATAATGCATGGAAAGGAATCCTATGGCCACATGTTGAAAATATAGTAGCTTAAAGATTATTTGTCAGTTGTACAAATCGACTTAAAAAAATTGAGCAATCAAACAATAATAGTACAGCAATATTATTCTATCTA
Source organism: Eragrostis tef (assembly GCA_000970635.1). Taxonomy (NCBI): domain Eukaryota; kingdom Viridiplantae; phylum Streptophyta; class Magnoliopsida; order Poales; family Poaceae; genus Eragrostis; species Eragrostis tef. Next base: position 93,971 of record LAPY01000281.1, on the reverse strand, counting down.
TCTCCTATATGCCGTAGAAAATTGAGAGTTTCCATTTCTTTCAATTCTCGTATTTTTTCTGTTCTGCAAGAAAATATTACCAATCCCCAAACAGAAAGGCACTATATGAATAAAACAACCTCATTGCAAGAAAATAATCTGTGCACTAAACAAGTTTGTTACATGATTATGTTCATCCAAGTTAGGTTATGTCTTAGCTGAAGCTGATTGCTATTCCAGGGAGCTTATAGTGCAATGAACGAAGGAAAGAATTACTATCAACTGCTCATGCAACTACGCTTAAACCTACGTTCTATTTTACTAGCTAAAGACTGCATAGAACCTTCATCTGCTTATCTAGAATTTACAAAGTAAGATTTAATGATGGCTTGAGTTTACATGGAATGCGACAGATGTCAGTCAGCTCTTTACACAGTAAGACCGATGAAAACAGGATGAAGGTAGGGTCAACAACACGTATCCTGCCAGTCCTAGAAATACGGTTTCTGCAGAGGCTGTAATATACAAAGCTCTGAAGTAATGGCTTGACCAGCCAATCCAGCAAAGTAATGGCTTCCCCAGCCAATCCAGCATCAGACAACACAAGTACAAAACACGCGTCGACGGAATCATCAGTCATGTTATCAAATGAAAAACATGACTAACGGGCGGTATGCACAAATCAAAGCGGCGTCGAGAACAAAATTCATGGTCCTACCAGACCGACCGGTCGTGTCAAACAGCTGCGATTACGCCGCAACAACAAACATTTCAAGCACCCTACCGAACCAAATCTTAAGATATGGGTCAACGGAACCATAAAACTAAAATGCCAGCAGAGCAGAGGATCCGCGATCCGGCTCACCTGCTCGCCCATGGGCACGACGAGGCGCACGTCGCACTCGCGGCTCCGCGTGATGCAGTGCACCCACCAGCGCGCGCGCACGGTGACGTGGGCGACGTCGAGCGCGCAGTCGACGGCGAGGTCGACCTCCTTCATCTGCAGCGGGATGAGCGCGGGCGGGTCGAGGCGGCCGTACACGTAGGGCTGGTAGCTGGGCACGTCGGGGGTGTCGACGGCGGCCGGGTCGACCACCACCGCGTACGCCGTCGGCGCCGATGGGAGCAGCAGCGCGGCGGGGGCGG
>LAPY01000281.1:42019-56064 GCA_000970635.1 Eragrostis tef | reverse complement strand
CGAGAAGCGACATCCACGCCGGCGCCTTCGTCTCCTTCTTCGACCTCATCTCGCTCCCCTCCCTGATCGGCGCGCGCGGAATGCAACGAATTGAACGCGGTGTGTGTGTCTCTCTCTCTGGCCTCCGGCGCCGCGGCCGCGAGGGAAATTGAAATCGAAAGCTTGTGGAAAAAGCTGGGTTTTTTGGGGGGAGAAGCCGCCGCGATCGATCGCAGTGGTGTGGTGCTGTGGTGAGGCAGATGGCGCGGGGCGAGGCGGCTATATAGGCGCGCGCGCGGCAGGCCCTGGCCTGTCCTGGGAGGGGTGCCGGGTGCGTCGTCTCGTGGTTGCGACGAGTGGCGCGTGGAACGGGACTATACAAAAAGTACAAAACGGACGCTGTCGCTGTTGCAGCATTTCAATGCGGGTTTTCTTGGGGAGTTTTGTATCACACTGCTGCTTTGCGGTTGGGTTTCAGAATTCAGAGGTGACGACGACGAAGCTGTGGGCTGCTTCAAGCTCTACCTACTCGGTCGAGCTTTACCGGGTAGTAGTATGACTATCTGCGAGTAGGTAATGCATTTGATAATTGTTTAGGAAAGGGATTACTTTTAGGGAGATGCTACGTTCTGTCGCCTGAAATTTCAGTAATTTTCAGTCGAAACCTCTACGAATAACCAATGTGAAATTCTTACGTACTTTTTTTTGCGAATGTATACTGCAGAAATAACTATTGCACCACGACAAATATATGCAACATACGACATGCTATGCAACACTGAAAAATGAAAATATGTTGTTGAAACATCCATCGACAATTATATTGCAACATCTAAAAAGTACCCATTGCCATATGAAAAACGTTGAATGAAACAAAGTAAAATTTCAGTCGCCTGCAGTTTAGCAAATGTGTCAATTTTGTATCAGGAAGGAATGGAAGAACCGTCAGTCGGCAAATAATTGCAGTCAGTCCAGTCTCCAGCTTATCGTTCAAGCAGGCAGTGCATTAGGAACCACTTATCCGGAACACTACGCTCACACTGCTCATCTCCGAAAGCAGCTCGATCGATCAACTTGCAAAAGCGCTTTGACAAACAAAACCGCGCCGAAAAAGGCCGTCGTCCGTGCTCACATAGCAGCTACACTACACCCCCCTACCAGCAGAGGTCCAGACCATACGCAGACGACAGAGAACGCGAATACAGACAGCCTGACACCGCCTCATCACCACCTGAATTTCTCCCGGCACGCAGCAGCTATAGTGAGGTATCTGATCGCCTCCCTCGTAGCGGCCGTCAGAAACGCTCGTCAATGGTGCGCGTCCTGGCGCCCCGCAAATATTCGCGTCGGTTTGGCAAGTTCCGCCCCGTGCAGCTCACGCGGCGGCATGGACGGGAGCACGCGACAAGAGCCTCATTCGTCAGCGTCGCATGTCAATCGAATCGATCGATGCCTATCTATCGGAATTATATTCAGACACGCCGTACCGAAATGAGAACCAACAAACACTTCCTTTTCCTTCTAGAGAGAAAGAGACGGAGGCTTCTCCTTCGCGGATCACGGGATTGGTGGCGATGCACACAGCCATGCGTTTGTACGTGTGTACTGTACGTTCGAACGGAGGCTTCGAATGGGCATGTACGAGCATGGACGGATTGGGACGGCCGACCAGCCGCGTGTGACTTGTACCGGTATGCGCAGTCTGATCTCGGACTCTCTGGCTTCGTCGTTCCCTTCCAGCACAGGACTTTTCGCAAGAAACTGTTCTACTCCCGCGAGTCGCGTGATGCATGACTTATTTTTGAGGTTTACAACCGGTCACCAAGAAATTGATGGTGCAATCTAATTATGAAATTGCGATGCCCGCGCAAGCATGCTGCATGCTTTCAGGCAGCTGATGCTACTTCCAGGTTCCATGTTCAATCGATCTTCGCGGCAGGGTGCAGAGTCAAATGCGACGAGTTCGAACTACGCCGACATTGGGGTAGGTTTGCGCCTTTTTGTAATCTGAAAAAAATACGAAATCACGATGAAATACTTCTCCAAATGAAAGTAAATTCTATCCGTAGGCTCGAACGCGTACGTCTTACCAGAAAGAAAATTAAGTCGCACAAGTTTAAGACCACGTACGTAAAGATTGAATTATTCTCTCAGGATCGCTTGTTTTTGCTGCAGCTACGACGGAGTCTTCACCTGCAACAACAACGACGACAACGACATGAGGGCCGGACTAGTTTTTCTCCGGCAGCTAAAGCAAGTGGACATGCAGTGGCAGTCAAACGTTCATGCATGCATGCGTTGCGTGCCTGCGGAGAAATAATCCTTGCAACCCCTTTTGACTTCTGCAGTGCAGCAAGTCGAATCATCGATCGGCCTGTGTTAGTTACGACAATTAGAAAACCCAAACCTCGTCGTTCACGTGATGGATTAAGCTTCAAGATTGATCGATCCATATATTGATTACATTTGACTGCCCAGCGCCGTAAATTGTCAGGCGAGAACTCGTGATTGCAACGGAGAACAGAGACTTCTTTTCTTTGTTTCAGTCACCAAGAAGAGCTGCGATTTTTTATACTAAATTCGTGTTGTTTAACCCAATCTAATAGTGCAATAAACTGCCCTGCAAGCAGCGTTACTCACAAAATGATCTGAACTCGACAGAGACCCAATGTTCCTGTTCCATTGGGTCGATGACGTCAATCCGAATGTTCAACGCATCGACGAGGCCAAGCCAGCTATCAACATCTCTGCGGCGTCATCAACAGCGAGTACAGTATTTCGACCAAAAGGAGTTAGCCCCCCGACAAGAATCCGTAAGCTTGAAATCTAGCTCCTGAATTGACACGTTCTAGAAACCCTAAAAAAATGTGGTAATCGCATCATATGCAAATGGCACGGTCGATCACCTGCAGGTCAGCGACAGGTTAACCTCGTGACGAGATGATACGGGCCGGGTAGGTTCGCGATCTCTTTCCATGAAGAGCTGAAGCGTCACACGACGACCCTTTACCAACTGAGGATATAGTTGCATAGATACATGTATGCATATATATGCTATTATATGCGCTGAGCTTCTTAAGCACTTCTTGCTCCCTGCTGATTAGTTCCCCGTGTTTGAAGATACGAAGTTATACGAATGCTACTTCCAGGTTCCATGTTCAATCGATCTTCGCGGCAGGGTGCAGAGTCAAATGCGACGAGTTCGAACTACGCCGACATTGGGGTAGGTTTGCGCCTTTTTGTAATCTGAAAAAAATACGAAATCACGATGAAATACTTCTCCAAATGAAAGTAAATTCTATCCGTAGGCTCGAACGCGTACGTCTTACCAGAAAGAAAATTAAGTCGCACAAGTTTAAGACCACGTACGTAAAGATTGAATTATTCTCTCAGGATCGCTTGTTTTTGCTGCAGCTACGACGGAGTCTTCACCTGCAACAACAACGACGACAACGACATGAGGGCCGGACTAGTTTTTCTCCGGCAGCTAAAGCAAGTGGACATGCAGTGGCAGTCAAACGTTCATGCATGCATGCGTTGCGTGCCTGCGGAGAAATAATCCTTGCAACCCCTTTTGACTTCTGCAGTGCAGCAAGTCGAATCATCGATCGGCCTGTGTTAGTTACGACAATTAGAAAACCCAAACCTCGTCGTTCACGTGATGGATTAAGCTTCAAGATTGATCGATCCATATATTGATTACATTTGACTGCCCAGCGCCGTAAATTGTCAGGCGAGAACTCGTGATTGCAACGGAGAACAGAGACTTCTTTTCTTTGTTTCAGTCACCAAGAAGAGCTGCGATTTTTTATACTAAATTCGTGTTGTTTAACCCAATCTAATAGTGCAATAAACTGCCCTGCAAGCAGCGTTACTCACAAAATGATCTGAACTCGACAGAGACCCAATGTTCCTGTTCCATTGGGTCGATGACGTCAATCCGAATGTTCAACGCATCGACGAGGCCAAGCCAGCTATCAACATCTCTGCGGCGTCATCAACAGCGAGTACAGTATTTCGACCAAAAGGAGTTAGCCCCCCGACAAGAATCCGTAAGCTTGAAATCTAGCTCCTGAATTGACACGTTCTAGAAACCCTAAAAAAATGTGGTAATCGCATCATATGCAAATGGCACGGTCGATCACCTGCAGGTCAGCGACAGGTTAACCTCGTGACGAGATGATACGGGCCGGGTAGGTTCGCGATCTCTTTCCATGAAGAGCTGAAGCGTCACACGACGACCCTTTACCAACTGAGGATATAGTTGCATAGATACATGTATGCATATATATGCTATTATATGCGCTGAGCTTCTTAAGCACTTCTTGCTCCCTGCTGATTAGTTCCCCGTGTTTGAAGATAAACACGTTGGCAGGTACAACCACAGGCTTGTAAGATATGATCTCGATGCTTATAACATCTGTCTTTTTAAGCCATAAAAGCAAAATTTGTAGGCAACGTCTACTGATTTAGGGATATAGGAGCCCCCCAAAAATAAATCTAGTTAGGGTTCTTGACTTAGCTCAAAATACATGTGATTTAATATGGATCATTCATGCTCCCCGACGTGAGCACATATTATTGAACAGGATTGTTTAAGATGGGAAATCAGACTAGGATAAGTTTGGTGATGATTCCTCAATATCCCTTTGCATGGATTTGTAGCTCTGTTGGGTTGATACATCGATCTCAAACGGCATACGTGTTACAAATTGGTCTTGATTAGTTGCTGCGGACATTAGTTGATCTGGAGCATTTCAAATCTGTCGGCTACAAGCAAACACGGTTTCTCAAAAGCGTAGGCTGATTACTTTTTAAAATCAGAGACTATCTTCCGCTCGATTTGGTCAACCAGCATATACACTGAACTGAATACCGGCCATTCCCTTTGAAAGGAGATGCGTATTTCTTAGATAGACAGGTTACTTGACATTTGAACCCAAGAACAAATGTCTTCTCCTATATATGCAAAATTTTCCATTGGATTAGTTCCAAACACAATACTTTATTCTGTGCATACGATCATAATTGATCCTCTGTGTCAAAAGCAGGGGCTTTATGTTTTAATATATGCATTTAAATCAACCTGACTCCATTACCAACATCCTTCGTCATATAGTCATTATTAACTGTTAGTGTAAACTTTGTATGTCAACGCATGCTTTGTTTGCATATCTTTTTACGACACGGATCAGCATGCAACATCTGCCCCCAACTTCCAAGCACTCGTACAGGTCAACAACCTCAAGTCATACACAAGACAATTAGCGCCCAAATAACAATTTATTTACACCGTTAGCTTGTTGTTACCATTATTTTGTGACAAAAAGTTGCGGAGTAATATACAAGTAACACCTCTTTTCCCCTCTTTACAAAAAAGAAGGTGGGGAAGAAAAAAAAAGCTTGATATACAAAATTATCGACCCGGGCTGATCGAGCTAGATATTTTCCTCGCATGCCGATATTTTTCTTTGCAAGTTTGTGGTGGACTAAAAAAGTGATAGTTCAGCTTGGCAGTTTGCTATTGTCACTTCTCTGCGATTCAGTACTTTCATTTCAATTATTTGGCTTGTCCTGACCCCCCTGTGTAGATGCATGGTTTGAACATTTGGCGTTTGTTTGGCCCCTATGTATGCCCTGTCCCATAGCTCGATCGGAATTTGTACAGCCCCATGTTTATTTGGCATTTCCCTTGGTGAGGGCCCAGCTGTGCTTTTGCGGCATGAACAAGAGCTGCGTTGACCCGAGAGGATGATGGAACCAAAAAAAAAAAGAAAAAGACCCAGCATGGATGGTTTGACATGACAGGAAGCCGCCATATACAAAAGATTAAATCATGTACGTCTATATAGATATTTGATACAGGTTTCAAGGACGAAGTGCAATGGTCAAAATAATTTAATCCACATGACATTTACATAATTTCACTTGCATCCCTCTCTAGCACGTAGCACCTCCGTGCCAAAGTTATTGGGTCTAAAGAACGAGATAGAACAGAGGATATGATAGTTCAGGACTGCCCAGCAATATGTATATGCTGCCGTCTATCAATTGCCGCAGTCCATTTTGGAATTTTAATCGAAGAAAGAACTAAATCGTCAAGGTTATTATTTGTCAGAGCCGGAAAATTTGGTTATACACCCACCGACGAGGTCCAGCTCCGGTAGTGAAGCTACTTATTTTCGCCCGAAGTGAACCAAAGGAAGCGGCAGCACATGTAGGGGTCGTGTTGCCTCTCCTGCCTTTTGGCAAGTCAAGTCAGAGCCAGCAACCGTAAATCAAATCGCTGAAGCTACATTTTGCATTCCAGTCTCTCTCTTTTCACTCGGCTTTTCTAGGAGACAAGATCGTCAAAAGCTAAGCTACAATGCTAGCCTAACACCTATATGATATTCTGATGTTTTTAACATCTCTAGAGACGAACAGGATGGGCTAAACAAGGAACAAAACTTTCAACTGTTGAATGGAGCAGCGGAATGGATCATGGTGTTTTCCAGCAGGTAGCATCAGCATGACATGCTCTGGTGTCACTATAATATGTACATCACCCGGATGTCAAATTTATGGCGAGATAAATTAACAGTATCAGAGATCAGACCGAGGAAAACTGGAAATGATAACGATATAAATTTATGACGTCAATGGCGCAACGACACTTGAAGAATATGTACAGCACCCCGGATGTCAAAAATACTTTTGGGGGCAAACCTATGCGGTTTCACAAAATTTAGGACACGACACACAACAGGCGGTGCAGACAACTTTTTGTCAGGAAAAACACAGCCTACACGACACTCCTTCCCCCTTACCTCATCTACTAGTTTACTCATTGTACTTTGCAAAAATTTCAGGCCCAGATACTCGGGGAGAGAGATCAAACAAACAAATGGAACCCTGTATTTTTCTTTTCTTCAGCAGAAACTCTAGGGGATGTGTACTCCCCTGCATCTCACTAGCAAGCGGTGAAGCGATTAATAAGAGAACTTCGCCATGGTAGCCAGACTTGGACAAAATATTCCCGCAGTATACATCTGCAAATACACAGGTAAATTCTGATAAATTACATGTACCCAATAAAAACTAAAGCAATGCAGATGACAAAATTCATGCATATGTTCTTATTTTGTTGAAGATGTAAAACAAGATAATGCAATTAATGCAGCCAACGAGTACTGCCATTGAAGACATGAATGGAGCTCACAGTTAACCTCATACATAGATAAATGGGGATGGAATAGAATGTTTGAGGATAACAGGAAAGTACCCAGCAAGATGCACAGGAAGAGAAAAACAATAGGTTATTATAACAAAACAGAAAAGGCAGGTGGATTGCGTCAAATTAAAGGCAGCAAAATACCTTCCAATCTCAGAAATGGTAGCTTTATATACACCCATGACACAACTACCCTGCAAAACAAAAAGAATGGGGAAGAAATAAGAAGGATGAAATAAACGAGAAAACAATAAAGAAAAGAAACAAATCTAGCAAAGACTGACATACCTATACTTGAATGAGCTCAGGAACAGTCAAACATACAAAAAAATGAATGAAATATGCTATCTGAATACAAGACTCCCATTCTCCTGCTGTCTTATTTTCTCGATAAGCGATTGATAAAATGCCCTGAATGCTTTGATATCATTTCCCTGTTGAAGCAGAAAGCTAGAATCATTACAATAGTCCATTTATAAGTGAAGTAAGATCATGAATTCCAAATCAGGCCCGACACGTTGATACAATTCCTCCCAACAAAATATTCCTTAAAATATATGACAAACAATAGATAACAATACATTCAATCAGTTCAGTGAACCAAAGTTATTTATTAAACGCTCACTGTGCAAGACACACAGTCCAGGATGTTTTTTATGCTATGCTGAAAAACATCCTTGAGAGCGCATAAAAATAGTCTACCCATCATGAGTTCAAGAAAAGAAATTTAACTTTCCCAATTCGAATACGGAAATTACCATCATTTATATCTATATAAGAATCCTCAACCATGTGAGGGTCTAAGGAACTAGCATACCTGTAACTTTTGGTAATACTGTTCAGCTAGGTCTGGCGGGCAGTGAGCTTCTGGAAGACCTTTCGCTACAAAGTTTACAATGAAGTCCTCCCCGAATCTTTCATACATAATCTTTTGGGCCATCACAATTTCACCAAAGAGAAGAAGCTGAAAAAGGAATAAGTCAACTAATTAAAGCTCTTGAAGGGGGAAATAGATTATCCATCAATGTCACGTGCACAGATTAGGCAGAACTGAATAACAGTGCAACCATACCAATGCCCGGCGGCCGACCACAAGGGCAAGGTTAGAGAAGGGAATAGGAACTTTATATCTATTTCTTGCTGAATCAAATGAGGACTGCCCTGACCACATAGGCCTGGTCCTAACAAATCTGATCCTGAAGCAAACCAATTGATGTAATCCAAACTGCATGCTAACTTGGACCTGATGTAAATATCTTTTTTTAGGGTAACAAAGTAAACAAACCAACTTGAGATACAGTAGTTACAGCTGCTATACGTTGGGTATTTTTGCCATGCGCATGCCAGACCTGGACACCTGAACTCACACCAATCTATACCATCCCATTACTACAGATTTTGTAGTGTTGTAGTACTGTAAATTGACAACAGAAAGTTCTGAAACAAACAGGCATGTTAAGGAAGAGTGTGTGCCTAGTTGACTCTAAACTAGCTACTAGCCAATAGCCCAATACGTAATAACCTCAACCCATTCTCCTGAGAAGTGTGTTATGTCTAGTTTGGGCACCAAGCACTTATCTCCATAATGTGATGAAAGCAATATAACAATCACATATGCACTAGTCAACTCAGAATTCTATTTTGACGTAAGAACTACAAAGCAAGGAAACAAAATAGTTATAAACACTTTCACAGGAAAAACAATGGGTTGGTTCAACTTTTGGACAAAGAATGACAAATTTTGACTTATGCAAAAATACATATTTCGCAATAATGTGTTGGGAGCTGGTCTTTTGAAACAATTTCGTTTATCAGGGTACATCCACTTACACATTTCTGAACTCAAGTTCTCTTTTTAAGTGGCCAAAAACCTTTCACCATTCAACTAGAAAAGGCAATAGCAAACACGCCAATAGCGTCGTGGTAAGTCGTCCAATTGGGAAGCTACCAACCAGGGTTCAAAGTAACACTGATTTACGCCAAAAAAAAAAAGTTTCACTCGCTGGTCTTCTCAAAATACACGGTTTAAGACCCAAAATCTTCACATAGCTTGACGGCTGATTGTCGATATATCTGGTTATATCTTTTTTTTTAACTTCGATAATCTACATGGTGGCGGGGTCTATAAGCCACAACGTTGTGAGTCATGCAACTCTTACCAACTTAGAGATAGTACTATATTTCCTTGCTACATAAAAAACTCAGGCCACGCAAGAAAAGACTTCCCATGTGTGTTATCTACAATGATACGGTCCATCACTGAGCCGAGAAAAGATCACAAAACCCTATCCCCCCTACACAGAGAGCTGCCCTGCTATGGGTTGAGCCTTAACCTGTGCTTTGAGGCCCCTGCCCCATAGATGAGGTCCCACCCTCCATAGGTACTTTCAACACAGCAAACATAAGGATTGCAACTTCAAATAGTAGCATGGTGACATGTCTTACCGTATTAGCATCACGGAAATCAAATGATTTGTCAAGGACGCTGTATAAGCAGCAGCCAGTAGCAAACTTCTCAATCATAAATACTCGGAAGCCAGGAAGCTGAGGAAAACATAACAGAACATGAATTACAAGATGAACGAATGCCAAGTACGGATTACTGAGATGTTGAAAACTTGGCAACACATATAGTTAAGAAGTAAACACAAGATTACCTTATCCTCTGAGTTAGTGCACCAGTCTTTTACAAGTCTGACAAAAATTTGAACACATGCCTAAAAAGACCATGGCCAAGAGGTGAGTAAACACTTAACATTATCCACAGCTTGAGCTTGCAGTAAAGGTAGTGAATGCAGATAAGTTGAGAAAGATGATTGCAAATGAAGATCAACCATAACCCTCACCTTCCGGAGTTGTATATCTTTATGGCTGCATGAAGTAAACAAAAGCACCTGCATTATAGTCTCCAGATACTGCCTACAGCTTGGAGCAAGAAGAATTGTAGAGAGATCATGTGATGCCATAGCATGCAAGAACGTGTATAATGTCTTCTGCAGTTCTTGCAGTTCTCGCATTTCCTGCAGTGGTAGGGCAATATTAAATTACAGGAGCACGATTTGTATGCATGTTGGACAGACTGTATACGAGCCACGCAACAGTAAGCGGAGTATATTAGCATACCACCATGTTTAATATGGTTGAGTTTTATTTAGTGAGTATTTTCAAAGTGTGCAAATTCCATTTGCATCGTGAATTATCATGTTAGCTAGACAAAGGTCCAACCTCATATATATGAAAACAGAAGAGCAAATCATGCAGGGTATCCTTATGAAGCACACTTCAAAGGCACTAACAGAGATAAAATAATATTATATCCAAACAAATAATAGAGATGAAAATATATATCAAGCAGCAAACAAATAATATTATATACAAGGGCTTGTTTACAGATGCAATCAATTATACGAAGTTAACAGTAGGAAAGACATCCTCCATTATGTTACTAGCCGAAGAATTAAATTTGCAAATTATTTGGTTTACCAATACGAGAAATTCTACCATATCTTTTGCCTGCATAAAAAAAATAATACGTGAGTATTTGAAAATGATACAACAACAATTGCTTTGGTGCTCTCCAGTCTCCAAGTAATTCTGAGAAGCTAGAAGAATACATTGCTAGTAATATTAACTACTTTTTACGGAAGGTACACCGAGAAACCAAAAATAATCTCCAGATATGCCCTGCCCTCGTGATCACATCCTTTGCCAAACTACCCTAGTACAATCCACAACTGACTTTGTCCAACACAAATTGTGCACAAATGGCAGTTCCTTGTATAATCCTTGCTCCATATCAGTAATATACCGCAGTGGTGATTCTATCTATGGAAAAAGAAGCAGTGCTCCAGAGTCCAGGAGTCTGTTCAGCAATTAGTGGTGAAACACGTGAATGAAGAGACCAATTCGGACTTGATGTGGTAACGGGTCACACAGTTTTTAGAAGATACATTCGATGCTGAGCGCATGGTTGTAGCAGATAAGAGGAAAACATGTGGGAAGAGTTGTGGAGAGTTTATTAACTTTCTTTCCCTAAAATATTTTTTCATACTTTTCTTAAAAACAAATAGAAAAGGGATCCAGCAATGTAGTAAACCAAGAAAACAGAGGGTTCTGCCAATGACAAAAAAATATTGAATTACCTCATTGTCAAGAAGTAACTGTCTTAGTGCAACTGGAATACAGGGAAGCACGGAAATTCCTAATATCTCAATCATCCGGTGCAGAAAGGATACGACCTGCATTTCAGAATATGTGAAGTTTTATGTTGAAGTCACATATTAAAGCAGGGGACTAAGAAGATGCGAAAGGAACATATTCGCATTTACCTTGGATCGCAGAGGTTTCACATTAGGAAATGAGACAAGGACTTGCAAAACAACATCAAGGGTCTGATGAAAAGTCAATAAGAAAATTCATGTCAGAAGAAACAACAAAACAAAGGCCCAGGATATGCTGATTATTAATGCAAGTATTTCAAGAATAACTGGTGTTCCCAGTTGATTGATTGCATATGCTACGTGATGAAGTAGGTGGATAACTTACATTCTTGAACATGAGACCAATAGCTGGCCTAATTCCCATCACAAGGCGCTCATTAAAGCCCTAAAAAAGGCAACATCCAAATCCAGTAAGTGTGGGTACGAATGATTTCCCGTGCACAGAAGTACGTTTATTACATGAGTAAATCAGAACTTTAAATTCTAGCGTCAAACCATGTTTTAAAGAACGTGTTATAACTCATTATTGCGATGTGTGAATGCAAATTACCTTGCTAACCATATTCAATGCAACAATAATCTGTTGCAGACTCAATGCTCTCGGTGATGATTCTTCAAGTCCTTGCGCTTTGCCATCCATAACAAGTGACTCAATCTGGAATAAATTATCATCAGCATCAGTAAAATTTCTCCGGCTCTATAGGACTTGATGCGGCCATATATAAGAACAAGCATAATATATCACCTGACGACAGAGAGGATTCAGCAAAGCAGTCAAGCACAGAGCCTGCTTCTCTGGTGATACCTCTTCAATGCCGATCAACAATCCAACAGCCTGAAATCAGAACATGTGTCAAAGGCCAAAGTTAGAAATTCTACAGGCAAAAACAGGAATCCATAGCACAAGGTAAGTTAGGTTGACAAACAAATGAACGTTGTACCTCAAAAATTTGGCTGCCATCCTCCGAGCTGGGGAATTTTGTATTATCGTTTGTCCAGTCCATAGAAGTGAATCGGCCAAGCACATCTTGCAAGCTCTGTTAACTCATAGACATAAGAGATGCATTCGAACAGAAAACAATCAAAGTGCCAATCTACCAAACAAGACAAAGAAATACCTGCAAAATGGTATCCAAATAAGGCACCAGTTTCGCCTTCAATAACTTGACAGCTCTCATGAATAAGTAGCCCGCACGCCTGCTCACGTGGGGATTTTGATGGTGTATGCCACGGTTATCCAAGAAGACACCAAGCAGATGTGGCACGTACTGCACTTGCTCCTGCATGAACTTCATGTAGCGCGTAACTGTCTCGAGATACACCAACGCAACTAAGCGATGTGCGTGGCACGAGAATCTTGCAGAGAGCAGCATAGGCACAAGCTCCGCAAGCAGCCCTGACCCAGCACGGATCTCGTCCTCACCCACTGCTTCTCCAAGGCGGTAGAACAGAGTGAGAGCGACCTCCACATCCTCGACACTAGCCTCTGCTGATGATAGTGATGTCACTAGCAACCCTCTTATAAACAACTGCACCGCAGCTGGCGCCACACGACAAATGCTCCGGAACAATGCAACTAAATCCTTGCGCTGCTCCGCCATTAAGTCCTCCTCCTCCTTTCCTATCTTGTCAAGCACATCAAGATGCCCCCTGTATACTGGATCATATGACATCTTCACCCGCACCACTTCTAAGATGCGGCCCAGGTGCCCCAGCTGTTTCTCAGACGGTGCCTTCATTATGCTCACGTAGCCAGATAGGAAATCAAGCACAGAACCAGAATCAACCTCATCGTCATCACAGCTCTCCGCAGCTGAAAATACAGCAGGTAAAACCTCTTCCAGCATCTCCAATGCCGCTGCTCCATCAGCATCACTAGAGCCAAGCCTGCGATAGCACTCAAGAGCCTCAGCAGCATATGTCGTCACCAAGGGTGCCATCTTTAATCCACTATCTGCACTACCAAGCCCCTGCTGTGCAGCCAAGAGCGACCTCAGCAATGCCACCTTCGCCCTCAAGTCCATCCTCTTTGCTGCTACAGCAGAAAGGCACCCCACTGCTGCTGCTGCAAGCGGGGCAGCACTTCCAGGGGACATCGCAATGTCAAAGAGGAGAGGAACAAACACATCATTCGCGACAAGCCCAACATCGATCCAGGAGATGCACCTGCGGGCCGCGTCAAGAGCCACAGCCGCGGCCACAGGGTCAGCCGTGCGGAGGTTCGAGGCGGCAGCATGCCAGTGGCCCGCGATCTGGCGCACGCACTGTGCGCGCATGGAATCCTTCACCCGCATGGCGTCGGCCGCCTCGTCAGCGCTGCGGGGATAATCCTGGGAGAGCAGGTCATCGTCGAGGGAGATGATTACGCGGGCGAACATGTCCGTCGGGCCCGGCTGCGGCGGCGAAGGCGGGAGGAGGTCGAGGAAGTAGGAGGGGTAGACATGGGGATAATCGAGGCGGATGAGGAGCGCTAGAAGCTGGGCGAGCTTGTTGCGAAGGAAGGGCGGCGACGCGGAGTAGGATGAGGCAGCGAGTGAGAGGAGTGAGGAGCGAAGCAGCGCGAGGTCGTCAGGAAGCGCGAGGCGGCGGCGGAGGAGCGCGTCGTGGAGGGACTGGAGGCACCAGAAGTGGGC
>LAPY01000280.1:192396-206537 GCA_000970635.1 Eragrostis tef | reverse complement strand
TGTTTACTAACCCCCCCCCTGCCGATACACTGGCAAAGAACACATGGTTCCGGCATCAACATCATGGACTAACTGATGTCGGAAAGTAAAGGAAAATTCCAGGTCAAATTGGATTAGTTTCTCTATGAAACTTTTGCTGAGTTGAGGTCCAGATTGACCGTGAATGACAAACATCACGGTCAATCTGGACCTCAACTCAGCAAAAGTTTCATAGAGAAACTAATCCAATTTGACCTGGAATTTTCCTTTACTTTCCGACATCAGTTAGTCCATGATGTTGATGCCGGAACCATGTGTTCTTTGCCAGTGTATCGGCAGGTCTTGGTTAAGTACACCGGCTTTGGAATTCTGTATCCACAGTGTTCATACTAGTATCTGACCTCGAGTCCAGTATCGCTAGGTTCTTTGTAATATTGATGACATGTGTAGATGCTATACATATTACCTTTTCTCTTAAATAAATTCATTTAAATACTTGAATGTAAGAAGGCACAACCAAAGCTTAATAACATTCTTCTGTGAGCATTAGGTCCCTATAATCTAGATGCGTCAATCTAGTTCAATTGGTTAAAGACCGTACCCATATTTATATACTCTATTTTTGTTACCTTGTTGTTGAAAGCAGGATCACTAGCTTGTTAGTGACAGCACTGATCCATCTGAGTCCTAGTTGGTAACTTTCTAAATCACCCCCATAGGTTGCTCCAAGGGGTACAAGATAAGAAGTGGGTATTGCTGAAGTATGGTTAATAATGGGATGAAAAGATGAAAATTTTGGATTATTCATATCCTCCAATGCCTTTTCACTTGTTTCCCTGTCATCGGAAGAAAAGTACGAACCCATTCTTGTTTCTTATATACATCAGTGGATTTGCTTATCCCGCCAAATGCTTGCCATGTCATTCCACTGTTAATTACCGACCAGTTGGGATGATGTGCACGCGATCAGCGAATGTCTTTGGCGACCCGTCGGATTAAGATCCAAGTGCAATACCAGGACATGTCAAGTTTGTGAGTTGTGTGACCTCTTGTGCATTCCGCCCCTTTCCTTTTTGTACGTTGATATGCTCGTGACGACACCGAGGAAGTACGTTGCAAGCTACGGGTTCTACTTTTAGCAAAACACACGAGATAAAAACAAAAAATCACAACAAAGTTTTATCCTTTATGAATATGAAATGTTTGAACAAATAGTTGTCACAGATATTGGTAATCGCACATCTGACCAATCAATTCTGTCTTCTCCACTGCATGAATGCCTTGTCTCTAAACAGGAGTACCTATCTCTAATCTACACAGGAGAAGTAGCGTTTCCAAAGTTGATCCAACAAGCTGGAGCTTTCAACCCGTGTGAGGAACTTGAACATCGAAACCAATTTTACTTTTAGCTCCAAAACTCATAATCCCTTTCAACAGCAGAACAGAATGCACAGACATTCCCCTCTTTTTCTTTTTTGGGAGATAATTTACAGATACCAATTTCTTCCAATATAAACAATTATCATCGAAGACAGATGAATTAGAACAGTACCACTAACAGAGCATTTTTTTTTAAAAAAAATCTACGCCTCGTGGAATATGCATTTTTTTTGTGAGAACAGTGGAAGATGCGTTCCGGTACCCTGTTACAGTATTAACACACTCATGTAACCTATCCAGTTGCACAAAAGCTCAATTACTAATCAGCATCAGCGTTACAGATTCAGAGACTTCCAATCATCTCGTCTTAAGACAATTTTACCTTGATTTTTTCCTTATGTTCAGGAGAAATTTCAACCTAATTTCCCCCTTTCCGTCAAAAAAAAACTTAATTTCTCCTTTGCACTGATCAACCGTAATGATTTCCGGTTTTGACTGTCTTCCCCTTGGCAGCACTCTTTCATCGAGTTCAATGACACGGCTTCTCTTTTTTCTCGATCAATGGATGACACGGCTTCTCTACTTCGACCATCGATCGCTTGCATAGTTCAGAGAGGATCGTGGTCGTTCACTTCTGCGTCCCTTCTGATACATCGCACTCAGCATGAAACACCGCTCTCACCGGTCGGGCTCTCACCGGTCGGTGGTCGGATAACCTGTAGTTGCACGTCTCATACTGGACTTGCTTCAGGCCCTTGCCGCGCCACAGAATTCGATCACACCTGCACAAAAGTAACACCTTTGTT
Source organism: Eragrostis tef (assembly GCA_000970635.1). Lineage (NCBI taxonomy): Eukaryota > Viridiplantae > Streptophyta > Magnoliopsida > Poales > Poaceae > Eragrostis > Eragrostis tef. Next base: position 204,372 of record LAPY01000280.1, on the reverse strand, counting down.
ACAGGTCACATTCACCACTCAAAACTCATTCATTTGCAGGATTCAATGTATTTGTTATTTGTGGTTGAGATATCCCTTATCTTATTGGAAAGAAAAAAGATGTATTCAGCTGAGAGCTGACCATGCTGGCGCACGCTTCTTCTCGCCCCGCGCACCATCAAAACACCAGTAGTACTGGTCGGAGTTGGGGTGGTACTTGTAGGTAGGAGAGAAAGTGATTGAGCCTTCTTGCCATCCCTCGAAATGCCGCCCCCTCGAGAACTCGAATAAAAGCTACGGTTGCACCAGGATAGAAACACCGTGATGTTTAGACTTGTCAGAAGATGGATTAAGATGGCAAGTTGGAGATATCGGGTGATGAACATACCTGATCATTTTCTAACAAGATGGCCCAGTTTTTGGTTTTCACCAGCGACCTCGTCTCGGCCTCTTCCAAGGATATCCTATAATTCAAGTCACCGAGCAAAACTACTTGACTGCAACAAGAAGGATTAAAACACAGAAATACCGTAAACAAATTGTTGGTGCAAATCGGCCAAAAAGAAGTGATGAACCACATGATGTATGCCGTCATGCATGATGCCATTTTGGTAGCTTACCAGATTCTTATTCTCAGCGGGGATACCCCTTCATTTTCATTTGGTAAGAAGACAAGTTACGTTTAGCAAAACTAAAACACACGTCTAATCAAACTAAGAGTTAAGAATTTAATCATTCAACAAAAAATAGAACTTAATCTTACGTTTAGAGATCACATTCACAAATTATTTGATAGAATCCAAACTGCTGGATATGCTTAATCATCGATATTGACCTATTGTATAGATCTGAGAGGGATGATACGTTAAGTCGTACGTTGGCCCTAGTAAAAAAACTGAAAGATATGAGGCCAATGAGCTGAGATAATGCAACCTACTCATGGTCAAGGATCTTCTCTGGCAATTTCTGAGTTGCACCACCAGGGAACCTCGTCCTTGCAAGAATATCCGCGGCATCCAAATTCCTCATCAACACATCCCCTTCTTTGCCACCTGAAGCCAGGTGACAACAAACAAAGCAAAAGCTCGTCTCCTGCAGCACGAATCTGATGGAAACAGAACCCTGCAATCGACGCATCCACGCACAAGGTCATGTGATTATACTATGGACCGCTGGCTCTTCTTTCTGCGTATATATACAATTATACATGCTATGATTACCTTGTTCCCTAGACATCCCATGATACCCGAACCGATGCACGACACATCCAGATGGTGAATGAATGGCTTAAGGCTGTTCCTCACCCATACAGAGGTAAATATGCCGACCATTTGCTTGCTCCTGATGCAGCTGAAGTATTCTCCCTGGGTGGAGCTCTCCATTGCACAGTTGTTTGTAGTTGCTTCGTGCGAATTTTCCCCTTCTACAATTCTGCTTTTGTTTAATGCCGCAGCAATTAGTGAGTTCCACTTTGTCGATATACAGCTCTTCTTCGGGCCAAGCACGTTTCTTGCATTGAGTGGTACTATCTCTTGGAACCTAAAGCACCATCAGAACAAATCTTATCCAGCTAGAACAAAACATCTCATCTGCAATTGATAAGTTAGCAGGTCGAGCTGAACAGGCTACCCTAGAACATAGATGTCGTAGGAGTTGTCTCTTGAATCCAACCAGCTCTCCAAGTCTAGATCATCAGATGGAGCGATGCCACCAATATTCCAGGTACTAGCAAATAACCTTCGTATGCAAAAAGGACAAAGAGAAAAGCTGAAATGAAATGCTCTGAAGTATGAATAGAAGCAATGCAAGGCTAGGCACTGCGAGTCACCTGTATATGAGTGTATCATTAGGTCCAGTCAAGGGTCTCTTTCCCAATGTTTCATCCACTACGCTTGAAACCTCAGAGATGGATCCGTGACCATGCAGCTGTTGACGGTGCAGTAGCTTACTTGTTACTAGCCTAGGCAGGATGATCTAGAAGAAGAACATCATATGTCATATGCTCCAGCTCTGCTACAGGGGTAAGAGAAACGAGAAGCTACTATTCATGGCTGCTACCTTGTCTCACCTTTCTATTCTCTCCCATGTTGCAGTACAGGCGACGAGGAGATCACCTCCCTGTCTAAAAGCAGCATGCCGGAGCATCAACATGCACGAGCAAGTAATAGCCAAACAAGGCGAAATGCTACATGATATATAACTAAGGAAAGGAGCAGGAAAAAAAGGCCACGAAACAGTTGCTGTGATGTTGACAGAATTGCAAGTGGAGCTCCTCATTAACTATCGTCTAAACATTCACACAACACAATGCATGTCAAACTTTTTGTGGGCTAACAGGTGGACTGCCGGTTCCGATCGAACAAAGCCCGCAGCTATAGTTAAACTTCCAGCATTTCCTGTGTTCATGGCTCTCTATTAAAAGAACTGTAGTACACTAATATAAGAGAATTGAAATCAGGACTCGGGAAAAATACTTCAAGTGGTGTAAAAAATAATGTAGGCAAGCAATCCAGTGTGTTATTATTGGCAAGCTACACTGTCACGCCTGATGATTTGGCTGGGTAAGAAGCCATCCCTTGTTGAATAAGGGCTGGGTGGGAAGAGACAAAGGCACACTTGTCCAACTTGCCTACCTAATATATATTCTTATTATTATCTGTTCGTTAAGCACTTGGGCTACCCTTGGGTTTTTTTGGCAAGGCAATCATGCAACTTGTGTTTGAATTTTGCGAGAATTTGGACTCTTGTCCCTATTTGCATGTGTCTATTGTTTGAAAATTCATAGCGAGAGACCTCAAGATTGTATCACCCTTTCTGCTGCTGTTGACTGCATGTATAGATATTGTAGGTAGGCTAGGCTTTATAGACCTAAAAACAATTCTGCTAGGGACTTAATGCGCTTAATTATGTGCAATTTTCTAGTACAGGTGTGATAGCATGCTTACCTCTGCCTGAGTTCAAAAGCAAGATATTATGCTTGATGGTTATCAGGTTGTGTTTCTCTCCTTGGAGAGAAAAAGACAAAAAAAAAAGGCAAATGGTGAATTCTTGGCTAGCTACTAGAGATATCTGATTAAAAACAAGATTTTTTTCAGTTCTATACTTTTTTTATGCAACATTCAATTCTATACTTGCTTCAAAAAGAAATATAAGCTAGTGAAGCAACCAAAGATCAAAAAGATGTATCAAATGGACGGACAAGAAATAGGCAGGCAAAGCACCCGTATGCAGGACTAGAGCCTACCATTCATTTCTATATCAATCAAATTGGTGACTGCTGACTGCCTCATGTTTCTTCATTCGTGAAGCCTGAAACCATCACCGTTCTTTTCTGGCATTAGAAGGAACACCGAAGTAAAGGATGGCCTCATATCAGCAGATGACTGATTCTGTCCGTGCATTTTTGTTGATAGACTTACCTAGACGCTGACTGTGGAAGCCGCATCTAGTAAGATCTGTAGTTGCAAAATGCCTGAATGGGCAATATTGCCTTATTGGTCCATAGTCAGATCCCCGTAGAAGCAAATTGGAATAAATTCAATTGTTATGAATTTTTTTTTAAAAAAACAAAAAGCCCATTCTTTCTTCATAGCTTATCTTGAAGCCAATGATGTTCGCCACATGAATCTGGAATTTAATCTTTTCCGAAAAGAATATGGTACCTTAGTCATAGAATCACACAAACTTGTACATAAGTTTTTTTTTTCCAAACGTTAAACTTAAGTATTGCTGAGTAAATATGATTCTTACAATTTCACCTTTCTAGAAATGAACAACATCATTATGAATTCAACCGAAATAAAAAAATGACTTAGTTTGCTAGAAACAGCTAAAAGATGACATAATCTATCCTCCAACATTTCTAAATTTCAAAACAACGCCAGATCGCAAGTCCCTTCGGCCACTGTCATCACCTCCAAGTGAAATGAGGCATTCGCAATATACCAGCTACCAAATTGGTCTAGCTCCATTTCTGAACACATCAAATGGAAACTAAAAACTTCTCTGTACTAGAAACACGCAATCACACAATAAAACGAGTCTAGTGCGGTACCAGATCACTTAAGTTGAACAGAACAAAAAAAAAAGAGAAAGAAGCGAATTTTAGTACCGCTCTGCTTTAATGGTAAGATGAGGGAAAGAAATGCTATAGCCCATAACAACAAAGAACATTAATTTACTCACAGCTCGCTACAGCTGACTAGCTGAGGTCTATAAGTGATCCAAAATTTTAAATAGCATAGTTGCAACTCCAAATACTTGCAATCTCAATTTGGTAACACCAAGTAACGATATTGTGCACATGCGAACTGTGGACAAGTGCATGCATCCTATGTGCAAAACATGTCAAAAGTTCACTTTTTTCCACAGTACACGTATCAGCTTAATTTGGCAGCATTTTTTTCCTGCAAATTCACATGTTTTGTGGTGATACTAATATTTTGATTTTCCCAAAGTGCACAAGTGCAGTTCTTTACATGTGGCTGCAACTGCACCGAAGGACACTTCTAAATTTCACAATAAACATTCAGTATGTTTCCTGGTTTAGCTGATAAGCTAAGATCTTATCTGAACTTCGCCAATTAATGAGGTGTTTTCACTCTTATTAAGAGACAAGAACTGTGGTCAGCGAAAGACATCACAGCGTCTTAGTCAGATTAGTCGGATCAAAATAGTCAGTGGGTCAAATGGGTGCTATTATAGAAGATAAAACATATGCAGAGTTCAAGTTCTTGTAATAAATTGTGAGCAAAGTTTCAGTTGGTGTTAGAAAAGATAATTTATGCATCTTACAGCCTTATATAGATGACAAATAGCACTTCCTTTAATGATATCCTCTTTTTTTCTGCTATGCTGAGTGCAACGCACCTCAACTTGGCACTTGGCACCACACTGCACGACATTTTGGCACAGCAAGATATGGAACAACAAAAAATGACGCCATCAGAGATCTTCCCCAATACTTTACTTTTGGAAGACATTTCTCTCGACATTTCCTGCATGCGTGCCAATGCAATAGCCACACGGACACCATGCAAGCATGTAATTAAAAGAGACAACATTCAGTGCAACTATATATCAGTATCCACTCTCCATAGTTTAATGTTTATATGACCAATAATTGATGATATGCAGTTTAATATAAACGCAACTTGAAACAGATCCTTATGTCATAAACAACAGGAACAACTGAACAGTTGATGAAGAGTGGGAACACTGAATTCTATTCGTTATTTTCATGTATGTGTTCCAACCAACCACCATGTGTCCAGCGGTCCAGGCCACGAAGGATAAAGATGAGGGCAAAAAAAGAATATCGTACTGTAGTAATATTCAGCCTCAACATTCCTCTTCCTCATGAAATTTAAAGCATGGGCTACAGGACAAAAATTCTATAGCCAAACTCCTTGACTTCTAATGGATAAATACCGTGCAAGAAATTCTAAAAAAAAAACTGGAAATTATACGGTGAGGCATACCTTTACAGGTGTATTCAGTTTACTGGTTTCAGAATTGTGATCAACCCGACCTGCAAGAGGTAGAAAGAAATTGGACTGACTAATATATGAGCAATGTTACATTGTAACAAGCGTACATCGCATAAACTAGAGAATCACTGTTGCTAGAAATGAGATGCCAAACTACTACGACTTTTTGCATACATTTTAAAATAGGCAGATCTAGCTTAGTTAGGAAAGTTGATTAGAAAGAAACAGAAAAAGGGAAGATTAGAATTTACACCATCTTTGCCTCCAAAAGCAGTAGCACAAATGCATAAAACAAGAACTCAAGGAGATATGCTTGGTATTTTGAATATCTGCACAAATATGCAGCTAAGCAGTAGAATAATGCTTATAACTTGAATAGAAGAATTGTGATAGAATAAAAAGAACAATTTCTATACAAAGTTTAGTAATATAATATAAATTGGTGTTTCTAAAAAAATATATCACCTTCCAATACCACATCCATTTCTAAATCATCCCGATCCTTAGTTTCAGAAATACCAACTCCACAAATCACATGAAGCAAAGAAACATGTCTTGTTTTGAGTATGAGATGAAGAAAAAATTCTGTAGCATTAATGTATCTCATGACTGGATGAAGTGATGAACCAATTGTGCCAAAGATTGACGATTCGGCACCAGCTGAGGGAGCATTACATAAATCTTTTAGGAGGTGCATGTTGCAGTGTATTCACATCAAACTGTTCATTTCAGAAAAAAGAAACATACGGAAAGAGGAAAAGTTTTATAACAAACAGTCTGAATATGATACTGCAGCATCAAACAACACAATAACATTTCACAAAGCCAAGAAGTGTTTCTGGATTTGTAACATCTTCAGCTGAAAACATTCGTTGCAGTTTTCACGTATGGAACAAATGGCACTGGAACAATCAAAGAACAGTCAGTTGTGACTACATATTCCAAGACCAACCAACATATCTGTAATGGTGCACAACAACTGCATAAGATTTGCTCTATGCTTAAAACATTATAATCCCTGAAATATTCAGCTGTTCAATCATACAGATAAGGGATACACAAAAATATAAAAACAAAAGGCAAGAATTAACAACGGCAATTCAAGAGAACAATGTCAAAACCAACCTTTTCTAAGTGCCTCTGAACTAACTGTGTATCAGGAAATTACATTATTTTCAGCACAGCTCCAATATTATTTACATCTCAAGTAGGATCTTTTCTACTCATTATAAGACAAGAAATAACTGTAAAGACGAGAAGATAACATGCTAAAATCCACCATTTTACAGTTACACTATTCTATACTCTATACCATGTAATCCGGGCTGGAATAAGTGGAAGCACCTTGCGACCGATTCACCTCACCATCTCTGAAGAACATCCAGCCTTGCGCTCAACCAATTGATGATGTCATTTGCGATATCATCTCTTTCAGGTTCAAAAAGAAGGTCATGTAAATATCCATCATATAATTTTATTGATTTACTTGTTGACCTGATGATATGCAGTTTAATATAAACGCAACTTGAAACAGATCCTTATGTCATAAACAACAGGAACAACTGAACAGTTGATGAAGAGTGGGAACACTGAATTCTATTCGTTATTTTCATGTATGTGTTCCAACCAACCACCATGTGTCCAGCGGTCCAGGCCACGAAGGATAAAGATGAGGGCAAAAAAAGAATATCGTACTGTAGTAATATTCAGCCTCAACATTCCTCTTCCTCATGAAATTTAAAGCATGGGCTACAGGACAAAAATTCTATAGCCAAACTCCTTGACTTCTAATGGATAAATACCGTGCAAGAAATTCTAAAAAAAAAACTGGAAATTATACGGTGAGGCATACCTTTACAGGTGTATTCAGTTTACTGGTTTCAGAATTGTGATCAACCCGACCTGCAAGAGGTAGAAAGAAATTGGACTGACTAATATATGAGCAATGTTACATTGTAACAAGCGTACATCGCATAAACTAGAGAATCACTGTTGCTAGAAATGAGATGCCAAACTACTACGACTTTTTGCATACATTTTAAAATAGGCAGATCTAGCTTAGTTAGGAAAGTTGATTAGAAAGAAACAGAAAAAGGGAAGATTAGAATTTACACCATCTTTGCCTCCAAAAGCAGTAGCACAAATGCATAAAACAAGAACTCAAGGAGATATGCTTGGTATTTTGAATATCTGCACAAATATGCAGCTAAGCAGTAGAATAATGCTTATAACTTGAATAGAAGAATTGTGATAGAATAAAAAGAACAATTTCTATACAAAGTTTAGTAATATAATATAAATTGGTGTTTCTAAAAAAATATATCACCTTCCAATACCACATCCATTTCTAAATCATCCCGATCCTTAGTTTCAGAAATACCAACTCCACAAATCACATGAAGCAAAGAAACATGTCTTGTTTTGAGTATGAGATGAAGAAAAAATTCTGTAGCATTAATGTATCTCATGACTGGATGAAGTGATGAACCAATTGTGCCAAAGATTGACGATTCGGCACCAGCTGAGGGAGCATTACATAAATCTTTTAGGAGGTGCATGTTGCAGTGTATTCACATCAAACTGTTCATTTCAGAAAAAAGAAACATACGGAAAGAGGAAAAGTTTTATAACAAACAGTCTGAATATGATACTGCAGCATCAAACAACACAATAACATTTCACAAAGCCAAGAAGTGTTTCTGGATTTGTAACATCTTCAGCTGAAAACATTCGTTGCAGTTTTCACGTATGGAACAAATGGCACTGGAACAATCAAAGAACAGTCAGTTGTGACTACATATTCCAAGACCAACCAACATATCTGTAATGGTGCACAACAACTGCATAAGATTTGCTCTATGCTTAAAACATTATAATCCCTGAAATATTCAGCTGTTCAATCATACAAATAAGGGATAAACGAAAACAAAAAAACAAAAGGCAAGAATTAACAACGCCAATTTAATAGAACAATGTCAAAATCAACCTTTTCTATTTAAAGTGGCTCTGAACTAACCGTGTATCAGGAAATTACATTATTTTCAGCACAGCTCCAATATTATTTACATCTCAAGTAGGATCTTTTCTACTCTTTATAAACAGAACCAAAGACAAGAAATAACTGTAAAGACGGGAAGATAACATGCTAAAAGCCTGAACACACCATTTTACAGTTACACTATTCTATACTCTATACCATGTAATCCGGGCTGGAATAAGTGGAAGCACCTTGCGACCGATTCACCTCACCATCTCTGAAGAACATCCAGCCTTGCGCTCAACCAATTGATGATGTCATTTGCGATATCATCTCTTTCAGGTTCAAAAAGAAGGTCATGTAAATATCCATCATATAATTTTATTGATTTACTTGTTGACCTGGATGCTTGGTATAGTCGCTGGGATGCTCTCGGATCAGTTATCGTGTCAGCTGTACCATGAAGAACTAAGAATGGGACAGTGACTCTGCTCAAGTTTCTCTGCAAATAAGATGATATCCGGAGAATTTCATTGCCAGTTCTAACTCTAATTGGTCCCGTATAGACAAGCGGATCGGAATACTTCATCTTCAGAGCCTCTGGATCACGGGAAACAGGTGGTCCTCTTCTATGCAAAGCACTGACTCTGTACTTTGGAGCTAGCACAGAGAAAATTGGTGCAACAACCTGGTGTTTGAGATATAGTATAAGCATATGTTGTTGTTTTTTTCCTCTTTTCTGAAACACCAACACAAAATGTAGCAATTCACAAAAATATAGGCATAAAAGGATGTGCTTACTTTGATGATCGGATGAGAAGGTTGGACATGAATGGCTGGTGATGTTAAGACCACACCTTCTACATGAAGTTCTACACAAGGATCTAGTGCTGCCTTTGGATGTTCATGCAAATAGGAAAATAAATGAATTTATAATCCTGTTTATGCAGCCAGTCCATGATGATCAATCAAATCAGACAGTTTTGTTTTACCTTCAAAACAATTGCTCCACCTGTAGAGTGCCCAAACAAGAAACATGGTAAACCGTGGTTCTCCTCCATTACAACATCCTCGAGAAATTCTTTCTGCGCAGGAACTTTGGAAAGGTCAAGAAAATCTTCTACGTAAAAGGCTGCAACATGATATGTAAACGTTTGTTCTGTATTAATAAACAGTACCAAGTCGCCAACAGCATGATCAAGTGATGAAACATATCCATGAACCCCATCACTTCCACCATGTCCTTAGGAGGCAGATAAAATACGACAAGATGAATATCAGAAGAATCCAAACATATGCACAAAAAAATGCAGAAAAGAAATTCATAATCAGTCCCACTAAAGCAGCGTTGCAAAGAAAGGACTATTTAGCAATAGGAGCAAGAATAATTCATCAGAGAGAAGGTTGATACTACATATGAAACCTCTTTTTATCTCATCGTACATATATCCAAACAACATTCTATAGCAACTACTCAGAATCAAAGACACTAAATTCGAACTACCGTGTTTAAATAAGCTGTGGTCATCAAAATCAGGAGTGTCATACATTTGAAAATCGGTTTCTATTGAAACAAAGTATGCATGTATAAATTGATTGAAGCAGGAGTTCACTATAGTTTCACTTGAAAGCAACTAATGGATAAAGCCAACAAAACCATGAACATATCCGTGGCATACTTTTGGCATTATGGACTAAATATTTTTTGTTAGTAGTAGTACCTAATGGAATAATGGATGGTAGTTTTGCTCCTATATTGAAGATCTTAAAGTTTTCGATCTCAGATGAACTTTAGAAGAGATCTTAATTAGATCACTAACATCAATGGGCAGATCCAACAAAATTAACACTCGAGTACTAAACATGACAGTAACTCACCGATCCAGTCCATGGCATACACTTTAAGCCCTTGATCATTCAATAATTTTGCGAAATGGTTGTACCTTCCACTGAAGAGTGAAGATCACCAACTGCTGTCAGCAAGAGCCACTATAAAAACAAAACTGCATTTTGAGATATGCATATTATATGTCATACCTATGCTCATTTAGACCATGCAACAGAACAACGATGCCCCTATAGATTTTAAAAAGCAAAAAGATAGATAGATCAGCAACAAAAAGTATTAAAGAAATCAAGGTACATTTATACCATCTCATGTTGGATACGTAACTATCTTATCATGCAAGCACAGATCACGATATATGCCTACAGCAGGCTGAAAGTTTTCCATAATAACATACAATAAATATGGCTAAGTATTCCCCCTTTTCTATGAACTACAAATGAAAGCTCTTATTCAATACAGTGCATTTGCGCGTGTATATCCGCCAAATACCTGATAGAGCAACACGAACCAGCATAGAATGATTAATCTTCACAAATAAGGTTTTCTCTGCACAGAATATTCTCGAACTCTAGGAGATGATGGCAAAAGAGAGTTTCTATTTACAATTTTTTGTAGATTTTTTTCAAGCATAAAGTTTTATCTGTAGCTAGTTTACGTGATGACTCAATGTCATGACTCCTGTGGCTTGGCTGTATCGCCCATGATCATATTTTCTTATAACATAACAATTCTCCAACAAGGCCACGTTCAATCAGACTACTGAATTTCGAGTAACTTTCCATAATTTTACGTGATTCTAAATCTGTGTAGCCATTTCCATGACTATTTGTTGACCAAATAATTTTGTTGCTAGTGCATCCATATATGGCTGCAGCTACATTACTCGAAGGGGGCAAAAAATGCTCAAACTCAAATGGAACATCCATTCCTCATATTTGCTGAATAGTCCATAGGAGTACAAAGCAATTCAGGTGTCAGGTTGGTTCATTGGTTGTTATTCCCTTTTATAATTCAATCCAGCCACATACAAACCTCAACCTTAATAAACAGTCTAATATTGATAGCCAAATCCAACAAGGTTTTCTTGTGGTAATCAACTTTTAATTATATAACTGAACTCCTAATGCTCCACAAGGAGCAGACAAAACCCACCCTCCTGTCCTATTAGATGTCGTCATATTTCCCCATGCCCACCTACTACAGGACAACGCATTCCCTGAAACGAAGAACCAAAAACAAAAGTCCTCTAATCATGTACCTGCTTGGTGCTACCAACAGCAGCACACCGCCTACCAAATCAATCCCGCCAAAGTAGCTCGGGCCTAACTATCTCGGTGCATTAGGTTTCAATGGCCGACCGCTCAAACTTGCAGTACGCAGGAGCAAAAACAATTCCGCAAACTGTGGCCCTATTAGCGACAAAAGAGACATGCCATGAACTTCGGCCTAGCTCGTCCATTCCAATAGCAAGCGCCAGAATCCAGCGAATTCGCGACACGGTATTATGATAGACTAAGATCAATGCACCAGAGTAGAGAGGTGTGAATACTTGACGCGGTCGGCGGCGGCCGGAGTCCACGACTGCGTGAAGAGCGCGTCGCCCCTGGCAGTCTCGAACACGGCGAAGTCCCTCCTGCTCCTCCCCGTCCCGCCATCGGCCTCTGCCTCCTCCTGCAGCCTCC
>LAPY01000280.1:176933-189948 GCA_000970635.1 Eragrostis tef | reverse complement strand
GGCCGCCGGGGAGGCCGCCGGTGGGGCCCACATGTCGGCGATGGCCGGACTCTGGTTTGAATGGAACAAAGCAAGGCGGAGGAGGTAGGCAAGGGATCTCGGAATGGAAGCTTCCCTCGACGGTTAAGAAAAGAAGGGAAATACCTTGTCAAATCTGGTCGTTATTATACTTCCCGGTTTAGCACGCGTGATAAAATTGAGTTTTGGTTTCCCGTGACGCTGGCTAACGCGGTGGCAGGGTCCCAGTGGCAGTGTCAGACGCGGTGGTAGGGTTCCGGATGGAAGCTAGTACGTCTAGCGCCGGCCTGTCAGTGTATGAAGGTTGACGGGTGCATGGTACCGCTTATATATATATTTTTTTTTTTTTTGAGGAAGGTACCGCTTATATGCGTGGCTGCGAATTTCGCTACTGGGTCGTAGAGACTTTGGTATGGCCCAGCAAATTGGCCGGGCCGAAGAAATCTGACCCAGCACACCAACCGGGCCAAACAAAATTCGGGGGTGCTCGTTTTGAGTAGAATGGTTTGACTTCTTGAAGCACCTGATTTGACAAGGTATTTCCTTTCTTTTCTTAACCGTCGAGGGAAGCTTCTAGAATGACACATTTTTTAAACGATGGTGTCATTCTACAAATTTACATGATGACATTATTATTTATCTATTTTGTAAATAGTATACTACTACCATCGTTTAAAAAAGGTGTCATTCTAGAAACTATTCTCAAGTCAAAAAAGTGTCATTCTAGAAACTATTTACCAAATGGATAAATAATAATGTCATCATGTAAATTTATTCTCCTACCAAACACACAACAAATGAATCCACCAGATGGCTAGTGTATGATTATCACACTTTGGTTAGATGAAGATTGAAGCGATGACCCAAATAGCCAACATGAAGTCGGCAAGGAAGCTTTTGGAGATGGTGCAGACCGACAAGGATTGACCACATTTTCTCAGTTGAGATGCTAGGACATTGGTGTGCGATGGATTTTATACATTGACATTGAACTTCTAGTTTGTTGTTTATTTACTGTTGATGCTAGTTATTCCTTCCCTGCCCTCCATATTGCTGCTTTTATCATTGTCCCGGTGGACAGGTTATTGTACCCACTTTTGCCATTTTACAGTGAGAAATTCTAGTGAGCATAAGCCCGCCGTAGATTTATCAAAAAAAAAAACAGAATTGCATTTGACTATCATTGGTGTAGGTAGAGCGCAGACGTGATGCCGCGTTGGGTGTAGGTTTGCCATGTGTGCGTTCTTGATATTTGGGGAAAATTAGGACTTTTTTTGTTTAGAATGGGGAAAATTAGGACTTGGCAACGGCAACAGATAACCGCGGCTTCACCTCCTCGTCGTCGTCTTCGTCATATCATTTCCGCAACCGGCGAAGGCCGGCCCACAGCTCGACGTGGTCCACCAGCTGTCCCACATGGAAAAACGTGGACTATGACCCTGCTTCGCTTCGCCGACCGTTGCGGGTGGCACCGAGTGCGACTGGAGCCAGGTCTGCTAGACTCGGTCCACGGGAGGCCACCTGGCCCTGAGCGCTGAGCCGCTGAGCCTCTCCTTTAACGCAAAGCGCGCAGCAAATTGCACCAACCATCTCGCTAATCAGGCCGACCAAATCGAAACCGAATCGAATCGCAGAGAGCGCGCACCGATCGCCGGCGATGGCCAGCCTCACCTTGCCGCCGGTGCCCCCCAACCCGCGCCAGGACGCCATCGATCTCCACAAGGCCTTCAAAGGTCCGCCATCACTTTCCCCATCCATGGGTTTTCGCCGAAATTTCTCGTTGCCCTGCAATTCTCCGGTTCCGTCGCCGCGCTGTTGTTCGATTTTCGGGTAGGATTTTGCGCCGGACGAGCAGGTATGGCTTGGAGCGGTTGTAGTCCGGGTCTCTGAAACCATTTGTTACGGTCGTCTGCTCTGCCATGGTTAGGTTTTCTTTTCGTGTGAGGTTGGGGATGGGCTGACCATCTGGATGAACATTTCAGCTCGAAATTGCTGCCCCGGGAACACTTCAGGTTGAATTCAGAGGGCGTTAGGTTACCGTTCGAGTTCCTTTTTATGCCGTTTAGGAATGATTCTGATTGAAGAGGGTTATTGCTGGAGTCTTATATAGACCATGAGGTATCACCTAGGGTTTTGAACGGACTAAGGTAGCCAAGTTGTGAATTCTGATGCTGTGTCAGCTTCCAAGCTCGGTGATGTGATGGTAATTGCATCGATTAAGACCTTTTTGGTTTTCTCTGACTGTAGTCAAGTGGATAGTGGATTGATACAGGTCAGAGACTCAACATGGTCTTGTAGTCATGAAAAGTCAGGTCTCAAGGTCAATAGGCACACATGTTTAATTTCTGGTAATCGATTGTGGTATGGGTTTCACATGATTGCTAGATAAGATAAATAAGTTAGTTTATGGTATGGTTGCTAGGACAAATGTCGAATGACAAGGTTCATAGATATATGTATTTTGTTTCGGCAGTCATGCTCGATTTTCTGCGCATTATTGTTTGTGATTTACTGACCCTTGGCTGGTTCACAAGTTTGAGATGTTCACAAGTTTGAGACATTTGGGCTTTGCTATGCTCAAATAAGGCTCCATTTAACTACTCAGTACAAATAATTGGACTTGGAGTTAAATTTCAGTAATTGGGTCATTTGCAACAACTCAACGCTTTTACTTCAAACATCAAATCAGTGATATTTTAGAGTTGGTCAACGTCAAGTTAACTCTAGTTTAACTATTATTTGAGAGAAGAATATCAATAACTACAACATCAAACAAGTAAACTTTAAAATTATAATTCATGGTGGATCTAATAATACTAATTTGATGTTCTAAACATTTTTATTCTTTTCCATAAGATTGGTCAAACATAAGATGGTTTGACTTGGTCCAATTCTAGAATGACACATTTTGGGATGGAGGGAGGACCATTACCTTTCGTTATCTGACTTATTGGAGGTCTATATTACCATTCTGACTTTTCTTGTCTTGAACTTGGCTGATGGTCTTCCAGGGTTTGGTTGTGATAGTACGGCAGTAATAAACACACTTACTCATCGTGACACGGTGCAACGTGGGCTCATTCAACAGGAATACAGGGCTATGTATCATGAGGAACTCTCGCAACGTATTTCATCTGAACTCAGTGGACACCACAAGGCACGATAAGTACTAGAAGAATTCTTCTCTGTATAGAATAAATCAATTTTTTAAGGTAGCTGGAGCGATATGCTTGATCACTTGGACTATAGATTCACATAGTAGAAACCATGGTTTCAATAGGTTATTCCTGCAAATGCTACTCAAAAGTTTGTTCTCGTAAAAATGACTAAAGTTTTATGTGATTCCAGAAAGCAATGTTGCTATGGCTTCTCGATCCTGCTGGACGTGATGCAACAGTTTTAAGAGAAGCTCTGAGTGGTGACACTATTGATTTGAGAGCAGCCACTGAGATCATATGTTCCAGGACACCATCACAGTTGCAAATAATGAAACAGACTTATTTTGCACGATTCGGTATTTATCTTGAACATGACATTGGTCATCATGCAACCGGCGATCACCAGAAGGTCCTGATTTTTATTGTAGTATATCTGTCTTTCATTTGTTTTATGTTTTTACCTGATGCATGCCAGATGCTGAAACTGATTCCATTCTGCTGAAAACTTTTACTCCCTCTGTATTTGAATTCTTGACATTCCGACACAGAAGCGTAGCTCATTTTAAGTTCATATATCTTGTCGGAAATGACACCAATTGGCAAACGGAGGTAGCAGTTTTAGACATCCCAGCTTTTCGAACACAAAATTTTGCTAAATGTTTCCTTTGGAAAATTCTCCGCATGAGTAATCTCTCATGGGCATATTGAGATGACTGAAAACTTGCTTTTATTTGCTCATTGTTGATGTTGGTTATCTTTTATACTTTTACTTTTAGTGTTGATGCATAAGATATATTCAGCATGTGCTTCCTCTGAAATATGCTAACATAAAATTTTCCATGAAGTGCTTATGTCTATCTAATTTTCAATTGTATAATGTATATTTCAGCTTTTACTTGCCTATGTTGGGATTCCACGTTATGAAGGTCCCGAGGTTGATCCTACCATAGTGACACATGATGCTAAGGACTTGTACAAAGCTGGTGAGAAAAGGTTGGGCACAGATGAGAAGACCTTCATCCGCATTTTCACTGAACGTAGTTGGGCGCATGTGGCAGCTGTTGCTTCTGCATACCATCATATGTATGACCGGAAATTGGAGAAGGTAAACAGTTTTGTCCAGTACTCCAGTTCCGTTTTTCCATTAGGATTTGTCTTCTCTTGGAATTTATCATCGTTTGTATATTATAGGTTATCAAGAGTGAGACATCTGGAAACTTTGAAGTTGCACTTTTAACTATCCTCAGATGTGCAGAGAGTCCAGCTAAGTATTTTGCTAAGGTATAGCCCTCATGCTTTTGCAGTAAAGTAATACTGTACTTCTGAAATTTCCTACAGGAGTGCAAATATCATAGATATATAAACAGTTCAAATAGATAGTAGAGCAACTCATGCACTACGTTTGCTGCTATATATGGCTGTGCACAGCGGTTCAGTAGATAGTAGAAGGCCTGGAATGTGCTAGCTCAGGTGCTATTTTCTTCAGGAGATTATTTTAGTGGAGAAGCAACCGGTTAGTGAATACTTCTGTACTATACTGAAGTGATGCTAGATCCATCTGGGGTTGATCTTGTCCTTTTATGCTTCTTAATTTTAGAGCATGTAGGTAGATATTGATTGAAGGTGTCATTTTCTGTCAAATAAGCACATTCTAGATGGAGGTCTCTACAGCTTGGACCCCCCACCAGGACTGTCCTGGCTATTTTTTCTTCTTATTAGGCTACTATCTAGATGCTAGTATCATATAGGAGTGCTGCTGCCAGAATATACACTGTAAGTTGAAGTCATGGGGTATATTGTTCCAATGATTGTGGTCTTCTCTTTGTGCAGACTCATGTAAAAAAAGAAGGAAAACCCCTACCTGTGTCATGTTTAATTAAATGTCTTATGTTTACCATTCTAGGCCTGAAGACATTTGTCTCTTGGTTTAACTCTTGCAATGGCCAATTTTGGCTGAATGTCAATGAATTTCAGGTCTTACGGAAGTCCATGAAAGGTCTCGGTACTGATGACAAAACACTTATAAGGGTTGTTGTGACAAGGACTGAGATTGATATGCAGTATGTCAAGGCAGAGTACTACAAGAAATACAAGAAGACGCTTGCCGAAGCCATCCAGTCCGAGACATCGGGAAATTACCGGACATTCCTTCTCTCGCTTGTCGGTCCTGGCCATTAGGTTTGTTCTCTGGCGGTATTGTGATTATTGCATTTTTGGACTGGTCTCATATTCACTCTTGTGCCCTCTTCTTTTGTCAGGCAATGCTCCAACCATGGGACTTCATACTCCACGACTCCATCTCCCTACCCGAAATGCAGCACCTATGTGGAAATGTATGATGTCGCCATGTCTCTGTCGTGAACTTGTCTAACTGCTACCTATGTGTTCCCAGTATGCTTGTCTAAACCATCCGTGTGTGTGTATATATCTGGAGCTGGGCGTTTTAGTTTGAAATTTCTGGACGGGGTACTAGAGAGATTGCTCGTTACAGTGTGCTGGCTTGTCTCAACAAAACCAGTGTGTAATGTGTCATGTTCACGTGTACTCGGTCCATTTGGTTCATCAGTGATTGTGTTTGACTCTGTCCTGTTTTAGCTGTTGTCGGCATTTCCCTCTTTCTCTGCACGTATGCAAAGCACCTTCATTCTACGTTTACCGATTGAAAGATGCAGCTGTTCGAGAAGTGTGGGATCCAGAACAATTCTGCTACTTGAGTGAACTGCTAGTAGTCAGTAGGAGACCTCAAAGACTTACATCGAGTGAACTGCTGGTAGTCTAGTACAATCGTACTCATATTACATATCCAGGTCTTGTGCAGCTGCGGCGGCCGGCGGCAGAACGGCTGCGCCCGGCGCGGTGGCAATCACCCTCTTGAGCAGCTGGAGCAGAGCACGCGCCACCTGGACGGCGGGGCCTGTGCCGGCACCGGCGATGCCTCCGACGAACTCGGCGTGCGCCCGAGTAGCCGCCTCGAGCCCGACGCCGCGCCGCGCGGCCTCATCCTTGACCGCCTCAGCGCACAGCCCACACACCCACGCCCCGCCGAACTGCGCCGCCACCCGTGCCACGTACCGCGCCGTGCACTCCTCGCCGATGCCGCAGCACGCGCACGTCGCCACCTCCACGACCTCGCCGGCGCGGCATCTTCCATCGCCGCCGTCGTCGTCGGCTTATTGCCTCCTGCAGGAGAGCTTAGGAGGAGCTCAGTGGGCGACCGGCTTCAACCGCCGGCCGGTCTCGCTTTGTGTTGTAGTATTAGTAGGTTGCTAGGAATGTGAAGGTGTTGAAGGCTTTGCAAGGCTCAGGCTCAGGCTCAACTGATCATCAACAAAGGGGCCTCGCTTTGTAGTCCCTAGTAGTAGTGAGCCAGGGAGTGCTTTTTATTGGCTCCTTTCACGCTTAGCCTATGATTTTTGGGTGTGCGTAGGTAGGTGCTCCGTGCTACCGAGCTAGCTAGAGTGGTGCGACGTCTCGCTGGTGGTAGAAACTTATTGCGACGTGTGACCCACGTTTCTTGTCCGTTCTGCCTGTGACTTGACGACTTTGAAGTCGATCGGTACGTACTTGTGGTGTGCTCGTGAACCGCTCCTATTTTGCTTCCATGCATATGCATGGAGTACCCATAGGCATCTTTCGATCAGGCTGGTTGATGCGTTATATATGCAAGGTCAGGCTTCAAGTATTACTCCCCCCTCTTTTCCCGAGCTACAGAAATCCCAAGTCAAGGTCAACTTGCTCAAGGCAACCTAACTTGGCTGATGTTTTGTAGTGTCTCTGTCTCCTAACAACGAGCAACATCCTGGCTTGCACATGTAAGGTGCAGGGACAAAGGACGTTGGTTGATGCATTATGCAAGTGACTAGTACGTTGGTTTGCTGGTCTCTTGCTTCTTGGCATTGCTATTTTACTCACGTGGAAGACAACAGTTTGTCGATCAATCTAGTGAATGGACGAAAGAACATGTGAGGCGCACAGCACAGGTCAGGACAGGGTTTCTCGGTCCGGAATGTGGTCTCTAATTCCAGCATGGCAGTACGTCGCAGCACTGCATCGATCGTATTCCAGGACCAGGACGGGGAGCCATGTTGTTAGATAAGCTCGAATCACATGTAATCCGGAGACGTGAGATTAGGTTGTTGCTGAGTAGTTGTTGTAGATATAGTTTGGTACAGCTGTTGTAATTCTAGTATATCTCGGCAACAACCATATCTGCGATCTCCTTACTTGTAAACCACGGCATTGGTTGTTATTGCCTTATATAAACACGCAGGCGTCGACCTTAGAAGGGCACCGACGATTCCACCACAAACCTTCCATTGCCCTCTGATTTCTCACATGGTAATCAGAGCCAAACACCTTCCATAGATCCAATCGTCATCATGTCAAGCTCCTCCGCCCCCATCGTCAATCCCTTGCTTGGCCTCTCCATCTTGGAGAAGCTGACCAAAGGAAACCATGCCCTCTGGAAGATGCAGATCCTTGCTGCTGTGAGGGGCGTGCGTCTGGAACCCTACCTGACCGGCGCAGCCAAAGCCCCCGAGCCTACCTTGACGTTGAAGAAGGGCGAGAAGGAAGAATCAGAGGTCGCCAACCCAGCCTACGAGACATGGGTGGCGACCAAGGATTGCAATTCCGTTTATCCCGATCTTACCGCTCCGGACCGGAAAGGCCGGTATACCGGTATACTGGAAAAATCGGACCGGATACCTGACAAAATTCAAAATCCAAATTTTTGAATTTAAATATTCGAACAAAATGAGATACCGGACAGAATCACCAGAATCCCGACCGGTATTTCCGGTATACCGCCAACGGAAACGGAAAACCTGTTTGAAAAGGAAAAATAAAAAAAATACAAAAAAATAAAAATTTGAAAAAAACTGAAACAAAAAATATGTAAAAAAAACTAGATCAAATTTTCAGCTTCGTGGTAGAAACGAAACACAAAAATTCAATCGTTTGCTTTGTCAAAAAAATCTAGAAAGTTTGTTGGCTGATAAAAAAATGGTTTTTCTTTTTTTTCTTCCTCTTTGTACACACAAACTTCCTCAATTTCTTTGGCAGATCAAACGATCAAATTTAGTTGTATGGTTTTCACCGTTGGACTGCAAATTTCATCTAGTTTGTTTACATATTTTTTATTTTAAATTTTGTCAAATTTTCAAAAAAAATTGAAATTTAAAATGGTAAACCGGACCGGACCGGTTTTTCCGGTTTTTGCAGAAACCGGTCCGGTTTACCGCGGGATTGCAATCCCTGGTGGCGACTGACCAGCAGGTGCTTGGGTACCTGCTGTCGACCATGACCAAGGACGTCCTGTCCACGGTCTCCGCCTGCAGGACTGCGGCGGAAGCTTGGGCCGTGGTGGAGACTTCATTCACCTCCATCACCAAGGCACGGTCCATCAACACAAGGATCGCCCTCGCCACGATGCGTAAGGGCGACCTCTCCATCGCCGAGTACGTCGGCAAGATGCGTGCGCTGGGAGACGACATAGCGAACTCCGGCAAGCCGATCGACGACGACGACCTCATCTCGTACATCCTCACCGGGCTCGACGACGACTACAACTCCGTCGTCACTGCTTTGATCGCGAGGTCCGATCCACCATCCATCAGCGAGGTGTACGCGCAGCTGCTCAGTTTTGAGCAGCGACGTGAACTTCTCCGCGGTGGCGCTGACTCTCACTCGGCCAATCTTGCCAACCGAGGACATGGTGGTCAGCGCGGCCGCAGCATGCAACGTGGTGGCCACAGCCACAATGGAGGCCGCACTGGTGGCGGCGGCGCGCCCAACAGAGGGCGTGGGCGCGACAACAACATGCCTCGTCAGAACAACTCCAACAAGAACGGCGGCGGCGACAACAGGCCCAAATGCCAGCTCTGTGGCAGGCGGGGTCATGTGGTGATGGACTGCTGGTACAGGTTTGATGAAAATTATGTGCCCAACGAACGCTATGCAGGAGCTGCTACCTCAGGAGGAGATCCATACTGGCTGGTTGATAGTGGCGCCACCGATCATGTCACCGGTGAACTGGACAAGTTAACCGTGCGTGATAGGTACAAGGGGAATGACCAGATCCACACGGCAGGAGGGACAAGTATGGAGATTAGTTATACCGGTCATTCAGTTGTTAAAACCCCTAGTCGTGATCTTATTCTCAAGAATATATTGTATGTGCCGCAAGCTAGCAAAAATCTTGCTTCTGTCCATCGCTTAGCTTCTGATAATTTTGCTTTCCTCGAATTTCACCCAAAGTTTTTCATGATCAAAGATCAGGTCACGAGGAAAGTGCTGCTTAGAGGACCCTGCCGCAATGGGCTGTACCCCCTGCCGTCATCTTCATCAATAAGTTTAATAAAGCAAGCATGTAATCCGGACGTGAGATTAGGTTGTTGCTGAGTAGTTGTTGTAGATATAGTTTGGTAGAGCTGTTGTAATTCTAGTATATCTCGGCAACAACTATATCTGCGATCTCTTTACTTGTAAACCACGGCAATGGTTGTTATTGTCTTATATAAACACGCAGGCGTCGACCCTAGAAGGGCACCGACGATTCCACCACAAACCTTCCATTGCCCTCTGATTTCTCACACATGTGACACGTCAGCGTGGCCCAGCCCAAGAGGGGCCACCGGCAGGGAAACAATCCTGTAGATTCTGCTGTCTGCGCGGCATGCGATGGTGAGGCACAGAAGCAGCGATCGATCGACGCATGCATGGCATGCATGGGCCGTGGTCCATGACTCCAGTCATCAATCGATTTGACAACACGCCGTAGCAGCCCAACGAGGGGTTTATATCGATGCCTTTGGATTTTCTTGGTGCTAACAACAGGTTTGAACAGTGTTGATGCTCTCGGCTCGGGGCACGGTGAGTTCAGCCTTCCGATGAAACTCGTCGATGTTGTAGCTGCGAGCCGCTTGCCGTTGGACTTGCATGCACGAAGCCTAGCTTCAGTTTCGATCCTTGTTTTTTCCCCCGGGAAGAACACGAGCTTCAGTCAAGATGTCTTGAACTTATCAAGTAAATGCATGCAGCAACCATCCCAAAGCCTGGCAAAACTAAACCTGTAGATCGAGATTTTGATTTGAATAATTCATATGCAAGTGTAGGTGGTGAAAAGTTCTTCTTGGAAGCTAAGAAATGAGTTTAGTTTTCAGAGTTCATTGGAAAGATGTATCAGTTCTCTAGAACAAGATACAGTAACTCTGCTTATCACCTACTCTGCCCTGTGAACAAAAGAACAAGCTGACTTCTCTCGAGAGTCGTCAAGCATGTTGCCGTGATGAAAAGAGGTTCAATGAGACTTGGACTAATTCGGTGTTAAATGGAAGGTCGTCTCGGTGACGCTTAAGAATGTCTTGAAGCTTCAGTTTGATGGTAGAATATGGTCGTTTTGGCCCTGTAAGAACGTATCATGATTTTAAAACAGTGTGTAAACGTTCGATTCTTTTTTATTTTGTTTCCCTTACGGCCTTAAAACTTGAAATGAAGCCAACATTTGTGACACGTGACAACTGATCAGTGCATTTTGGTTGTCTATTGACTATTCTTCTTCAGGCTGCACCATGTTGTGCTTCAGTTGCGGCCGCAACATGTGCGGTCATGCCGTACTTTTCTGTTTGCGTCTCTGTTTCTTGAAGAGCATGAAACCGCAAAAGGGCTTTGCTCAAACACTTTTCTGCTTCTATACGTTTTGCTATATATAAAAATGGGGAAATAGTCCACCGGCAGGGAAACAATCCTGTAGATTCTGCTGTCTGCGCGGCATGCGATGGTGAGGCACAGAAGCAGCGATCGATCGACGCATGCATGGCATGCATGGGCCGTGGTCCATGACTCCAGTCATCAATCGATTTGACAACACGCCGTAGCAGCCCAACGAGGGGTTTATATCGATGCCTTTGGATTTTCTTGGTGCTAACAACAGGTTTGAACAGTGTTGATGCTCTCGGCTCGGGGCACGGTGAGTTCAGCCTTCCGATGAAACTCGTCGATGTTGTAGCTGCGAGCCGCTTGCCGTTGGACTTGCATGCACGAAGCCTAGCTTCAGTTTCGATCCTTGTTTTTTCCCCCGGGAAGAACACGAGCTTCAGTCAAGATGTCTTGAACTTATCAAGTAAATGCATGCAGCAACCATCCCAAAGCCTGGCAAAACTAAACCTGTAGATCGAGATTTTGATTTGAATAATTCATATGCAAGTGTAGGTGGTGAAAAGTTCTTCTTGGAAGCTAAGAAATGAGTTTAGTTTTCAGAGTTCATTGGAAAGATGTATCAGTTCTCTAGAACAAGATACAGTAACTCTGCTTATCACCTACTCTGCCCTGTGAACAAAAGAACAAGCTGACTTCTCTCGAGAGTCGTCAAGCATGTTGCCGTGATGAAAAGAGGTTCAATGAGACTTGGACTAATTCGGTGTTAAATGGAAGGTCGTCTCGGTGACGCTTAAGAATGTCTTGAAGCTTCAGTTTGATGGTAGAATATGGTCGTTTTGGCCCTGTAAGAACGTATCATGATTTTAAAACAGTGTGTAAACGTTCGATTCTTTTTTATTTTGTTTCCCTTACGGCCTTAAAACTTGAAATGAAGCCAACATTTGTGACACGTGACAACTGATCAGTGCATTTTGGTTGTCTATTGACTATTCTTCTTCAGGCTGCACCATGTTGTGCTTCAGTTGCGGCCGCAACATGTGCGGTCATGCCGTACTTTTCTGTTTGCGTCTCTGTTTCTTGAAGAGCATGAAACCGCAAAAGGGCTTTGCTCAAACACTTTTCTGCTTCTATACGTTTTGCTATATATAAAAATGGGGAAATAGTTAGCTTACCGTTATTTAAATTTGAAGAAAAATGAATAGTCAAATTTGAAGGAATAGCATGACTCATGCCATGCCAGGGACAGCAGCAGTACAATGAAATGTAACTCATCACTGAACTTGTCATGCCGGTCGACCGCTATGCTGTAACAAGGTCCAAGCATTTCGTACAGCGAACCAAACAATCCACAAAAACGCAGCCAAACCTGCATGCAACATATATTTGCAGAACGTTCAGGTGTCAACAATAGAGTGACATGAAAGGAACTGAACATTGCGAGCTGCAGCACAGTCTGAACTAACACTATACAGGAAGCGGCTACAGACATGATAAGTATAATACTGCCGGTACCACCACTTTGTACTGACTAAAAACATCATTTTAGATGCGGCATAACTTCCGACAATACGAACGAACATTCATGTTTTACCAGAGCAATGCAGATGATGAAGACTAGTACCCAAAAAAAAAAAAGTATGTCACAACATACCAGTTGCAGTCGTGATAAAAATGACTGCCGCGGCAGTCGTGGTAGCGACAACAAAGACGGCAAGTGACAGTGTGCCGACGTATACCGAAGCCACGAAAGCGAGTAGCACGGCGAGGAATCCTCCGGCCGCAATCAGCGACACGAGAAACGAACAGATGATGGCGTTCGTCGTCACCGCCGCCACGAAGAAAACGACGACCAGGAGGCCGGTGAGGGCCGCGAGCGACGCCGACCCGACCTGCAAGGAAGCTCAAACGTAAGCGGCGCACGCTGACGAGTTTACGGTGGTGTTGGTGCCGCGACCCGCGTGTGGCTCACCGACACGACGAGCAGAGCGCGGAGCGCGCCGCCCTGCCTTGTCCAGGCGGCGACGTCTCTCGCCGCGTCCTCGCACAGCCCCGGCGCGCCGTCGCGTGCCGCCGCGCAGAGCCTCCGTAGCAGCGCCTTCTGCTGGCCGCCGCCGGTGGCACTTGCGGACGCGCCGTCGTCGACGACGAAGCCGCCGCGCAGGTCCGGCCGCCGGGCGTCC
>LAPY01000280.1:158577-169965 GCA_000970635.1 Eragrostis tef | reverse complement strand
GTTGCCCCCCCCCCCCCCCCCCCTCCTCCTCACATCCCCGCTAGTCACACCCAAAAAACTTTTTGACAGTTCACAAGGCGTTGCTTTGTTCTTGCGTATACACAGACAGACATAGTGAATTCCAATTCATTTCAACGGCATAGGTGCGGCGCAACATTTTGGTGCCAATACTAGAACCAACTAGTTTAGTTTTCCTAGGCCACAAAACCCTACGAAATATTCTTTTTTTTTAAAAAAAAGTGACCAAGAACTTCTGGGGCATGACAAATGGAGGCCAGGAACTAATCACCCTCATAATTCACATGTTGTTAAATTATATATATTTTTTAAAAAAGCTTTGAACAGATGACAAGTAAGACTGTAATAGGGAGTAATTATGTGCTTATTCTAAGGCAGCAAGAACTGTGTCCAATGTAACTGCACTATACAGATGATGCAAAAAGACCGGGAAATGCCTGTTTCGAGTGTGTTACCGAGAATAGTTCGAAAACTGTGTTGTTTTACTTACTCTTATACTCCATGACTAGTTCCCCACGGAACAATAACATCTTAATATGCTGTTCAATAGTCAAGGAGCTTTAGACAGGCAGGAGATGCATAACCATACACAGTAAAGGTGCAGACTGGTCAAGGCACCACTGCTTACGTCTGTAGTATACTTTTATCTGGGGAAAGAAGAAAGAAATCATGCCTGAGATAAGTGGTTAGGCTAGGGAGGAAAGCTTGAAACGAAAGAAAATTGGAACTGGAACGTGAGGTGTACATGCTCGATCGCGAAACTACGAAGACAACAGGGTCTAGCATGGCAGAGCTTCTGCTTAGCTAAAAATAATACGAATGGTGTGTCACAGGAATAGGGAGCTCGCGAGTACGTATAACTCGATCCTTGAGTATATCTTTACTAAAACGAAAAATTACTAGTGGGAGTACCACGTAATACTCTATATTGCTGGCCAAACTAACGACTGAGTAGTTCAGTTGATGCTCTGACCCGTAGTATTTTTAGGATCGATTGAAGCAACATGCAATGCATGCACGACCATCATCTCGTTCATGCGTTGTTTACGTTCTTGGATTTGCCAAGGATTAACTCAGGATGTGCTCGTTGTATTAGAGTTTGGAGGGTTCTAAAATTTAGAGAGATCTATATAAAAAGAATCTTATTTTAAATCAAATTTAATTACAAAACGAACTGGAGAACCCCTAGTCTAAATAGCGAGACGAATCTAATAAGGGTAGTTAAGACGTAATTAGACGACTGTTACTGTAGCATCACTATATCAAAACATAGATTAATTGGGCTCATTTGATTCGTCTCGTAAAGATATATCCATCTGTAAATTTCCAAGAAGACTGTCTTACTGAGAGGGAATATGTCTTGACCTCAACATCCGTGCTAAACATTACAGCTACATATACCCTAGAGAGAGTGCATATGTGTGTGCACTGTGTCCAGCCAGGCCATACATTAATCAATAAATGTGTCCCGGCCTTGACCTCAAAATTGCTGCCCTCTCGTCGTATGCGTTCCCGAGAGAGGAGATGTGGATCGGAGGACAGTGGTGTCACTGATGAGAAGGTGAGGAGTGCACACCAAGGAAGGTATTTTTGTTACTTTTGCCTCAGTAGAACTGTAAGAAAAGTTAGGACTATTGCAATGGTCTCTATAGACGCCTAGGAGTAGGCCAGTTACCCTTCCATTCGATTCAAAAAAAAAAGTTACCCTTCCATCCAACCTGCACAGAGGGATTTCGCTTCCACTGAACTTGAACATTAGTGTTTGAAACAATTGTTTATATTATTTTCCCTCCTGGTTCTTGACAGATGGAACTTTCCTACGAAATTCTCGTGTTTCAGACTGAGGTACCGTTCGTTTTATTTAATCTAAAGTTTAGAGGCTCTAAACAAAGAGAATCTAGTACTAAATAAAGTCCAATGACAAAACCTTTTTACAAATAGGTATATTTTTATGAGACGAATCTAATGAGCCTAATTAATCTATGTTTTGATACAGTGATGCTACAGTAACCATCTTCTAATCACGGCTTAATTACCCTTATTAGATTTCTCTTACGAATTAGACCGGAGGTTCTGCAGTTAGTTTTGTAATTAGACTTTATTTAATACTTTAAATGACAAGATTCTCTTTGATGTGACTCTTCAAAAACTTTAGATCCCTGAAACGAACGCCCACTGAGTTCAGTGTTGCCACGGCCTTACATCTATGAATACATGGAGTATCTTTCATTCTTCTTTTTTTTTGCGATTGAGTATCTTTCATTCAAGAGAGCGCTTCTGTCAGAGGCTGCCGATGGGCACCAGTTCTTTCCATTGTTTATGTTATCAGCAACACAGTGAAACACATTGCAAAGGGCAAAATAAATATATATGGTACAAATAATCATGTAACTAATCCACTCCTGCAGTACCGTAAGCATGCAGCAGCACACAAGAACACCATGCATGCAGATGCAGCCATGCACCGCCACCATCTCCACCTGTTCTTGTGTGCATGTAATGAAGGCAAGCAAGCATTCAGTGATGCATATGGCCATGGCGCTGGTCCTGGCGGCATTGAATCCCGCCACGACCACGTGGTGCCTCCATGACCAGACCAGCGGACGAAACGCAACAGTTTGTCTGAACCGAGTAGTACGTACCCCTAGCTACCTGCCTAGGCTAGGGTTCGTGTATGCATGGAGAATTGGGACATGGACCAGAAGCAAAGTGAATGGTTGAGTCAATGAATGCCATCGCCCACGCACCATAATTTCGCATCGCGTTTGCATGAGATGGATCATGGATGGATGCTGGGGAAGGAGGAGGAGGAGTTAAAGCGACGACGGGCGGCTGCCACCGGCTGCCTGACCATGGATTTATGCCCGTTACTGTTCATCCTCTTTTCCCCCCTTGCAACCAGTTGCACCCCACACTGTGCCCTGCCTTTATAATGTGGACCGGGCCTCGTCTTTGAATTTATGGGCGTGGTCACTCAGCCCCGTTCTTCGTACTTTTCCACACATGCTCGTGCCATGCGAAATTGAGACATGTGGTTTTCTAATTTCTTTGATGCAGATACATATGCATAGAGGAATGTCGAAATTAAGAAAAATGTCGTGTCTCGGAACTTTATTTTTTTATGTTTTTGACGTGAGAGTCGTGGAACCATTATAACCACTCACAATTTGAGATCAGAAAAAAAAAATTGAGAGCCGAAAACGAGTTTATCCGGAAAACGGTTCAAAACCTCTCACTGTCTTAGGATAAAGCAAGTAACATGGGCAGATCACTCCTGGTAATTTAATCGTGTCAGCAAGGAGGGGTTTTGCCGCACTTACAAAAGGAATCTAACCCAAATCGCTGTACCAGCTACTAATTTCTCATGCTGGAGAAGGAACCTAACTCGCAGATGCAGTGGTAGAGTACCAGAGGCACATCCGGCACATGGCAAGCCTTCTTGCTGAGAAGGACAGAACAGAACAGACCCCCACCTCACTAACTGCGTATGGTGGCTTGAGCTAGCCTTGCCTGGGCTGGGATGTTTTCCCTGGGGCCCACTCACCTCAAGAAAGAGAGAGAGAGAGAGAGAGAGAGAGAGAGAGAGATTTGTGCAGAATCTCCGGAGCATTCCGTTCTCCAAAATGTTCCTGGAAGCATGATTAAGCTGTCATTGACCTCAGCATCATGCTCTGTAAAGCATACTCAAGGATCCAAGCTATAACTAAACTCATTGCTTAGTACTCGCACCTCGAAAGTTCTTCCACTGTCATGCATGCTGTTTCTTGCATGCATCTCAAGGTAAGCATTTGTGGGTTTCAATATAATACCCCTCCGTTTGAATATAATAATCATTTGTCCCCTGAGAAGGTCAGGTTTACATAAGAATGCTACTCTTCCGTTGCATGTGTGGGTACTCTGGTGTCAATTGTAAACATTTGGGCAGTATTGAGTTGGAGCAAATATGCATCGAGCACTCAAATAAGTGGACGGCCATTTAGGTATAGTTTAATATTTGGAGTGTTTGACTTGAAACATTATTGGATATATAGGTTCCATCGGTGCAAACTTCTCATTATTGGTTAGGCATGCATGCACAGGGGTATAATGAAAGTTATCTATGAGTCTTAGAGTAAAATCTTAGAGTAATTTTCAATCTTGGAGAAGGGAGAGAAAAGGACGGTCCTTTCAAGGGACAAAATTAGCATGACATCCAGAAAGTAACAAAATTAATATACTACTGTAGCACCAAACAGAGCTTAATAAACCAGTCCAAAAGTGCACTTTCCTTCATACTCACTCTGTGGTTGTACTACTTCTACATGGGGGTACGCTATGCCTGGCAGCCTGGGAGAGCATTTGACATTGCTAGCAAACAAGGAGAATATTTTGGGTACTAGTTAAACAATGAGCCCCGTTGATACGGCTGCAAGCGAATGTCTTGGTCGGATAAAACTATGGCCCAGCTCATAGGTCTAGCTGCTCACCGGAGTAGTAATTTACTAATCCAGACAAGCTAATCGCCAGCTGACTTACAAACCAAATGGTTAATTATTTAATCTGAGATTGACACTTGACCAAGTGCCAGCACTAGGACGAGTACTATCAGTCTCACTTTACTCCGCGAAGCCAGGGTCACGTGACGACATCTCCGGCTCACGTGAGCCTCCGGGAATCTTGCTTCCATCCACTCGTTTCATTCTCCTTCTTCGTCGTCTCTCTGCAGCATCTCCTTGCCCTCTGCTGCTTCTCCATGAATTATCCTGCTCCCGAGAAGTAATGTCAGAGCTATTTTACTCCACTGCTACTGCTGGTAACTTCTCCCACCCCTTTTTTACTCCAAATCCCTAGGCTTTGACCTTTTTTTCTCTCGCCAATCACAGCGGAATCATTACCCAATGATTTTTGGCCGTCCATGCGAGTGGCTGACCCACACGTGGTGGAATCTCAGTGGTGCATTGGGTGTGGTTCTGGAACCTGCCACACCATTGGCCGCGTCTTCTTCGCCGCTTGCTGCTGCAAGGTCTTATCCTCCCTGGGGCATTTGTATTGCCATGGAATTATACTGATGTCATATGATATACTAATACAAACACCTGTATGATGTGTCTGGGGTTTAAATGACCACTAAATATGCCCCAATGAAAATTGACAAGCGTAATAATTTCAAGCAATGGTATGTGTCGTGAACTTGTGCTGAAGCGCCCCGCCATATGCAAATGAGAGAGTTGTTGTGACTCTGGATCACACTCAAATAGAAAAATTTTAAAGTATGTTTTCACATTAATCGATCGACTTATCCAACGCATCTCGGCATCACTGCGCCGAAAAAGGTGTTTGGGAGGCCTTTAAATTAGGGCATCTTAACGTCCTTCTTGTCGCGAGTACAAACTTATCAGATGTTAAAAGTAACATATCAAGGACCACTTAGGTTTACCCTTCTTAATTCTCAGATTCACCTACCTATATATGTATATTGTCTTAACTCCTAAGAAATTTGACTCCCTCTGTTCTTTTCTATATAACGCCCTTCACCCATGACATACGATTTACAAAGATTTTATTATATGACTATCAAGGTTACCTGAATGAATTCCTATCAAAAAAAGGTTGTCTGAATGAAAGTTATGTGTCATTATTGGTATTTAGAACGTTGTCCGAAAGTAGTAATTTTAACCGCATTTATCAATTTATATATCAAGAATGATGGTGGTAGCCATTTTTAGGTGACTATGAAAACTCCAAAACATCAAAATAAATACATACATAACCTACTTACCCAGACCAGGACTAGAATCTTTAATAATGTCACAAGCGGGATTCGTTGTGAAAATACTGGCTTTAAAAATAGAAAGCGCTTCTGTGCAAGGACAAAGAATATTATTGCAAGGAATATAAACATGTTGTGCAATACACATAAAGTGTATTAAAAAATGAATTCTTGAGTTTCGCAGACGAATTCAAATATCTCTTTGGCATCTCGAGTATCATGGCCATCCAATACACTTAGCTACTCATGTTCATACTTTTTATTATATGTAGTTCATTCGTTTCATACTATATGTAATCCTGACATTCAAAATTTTGTCAAAATATATGTAGTTCTTTCTTCTCGATGCATCTCTCTTTTCTCATTCTCACTTCCCAATAATGCACCGTTTCATATGCCTATCTTTACCTCTCTCGTCATCCTTCACTCCTTATCGTTTCATGTGCCCATTATCTTTTTCACCTCTTTGTAGTTACCGTGTCAAACCCAGAACTGCGTATATATTATTATGAAACAGAGGTGGGAGTACTCTACAATATTGAGGCATCTGTACATATGTAGTATGTACAAACATTTGCAGATGTGTACGGCGCTACAGCCTGACGCCTGCATGTCCTTGGAACGCTTATACTCCCACATTTCCATGCAAGGTGCTGATCCCTGACAAGCTAGCACACATCATATCCACTGGTGGGCACGTATGTAACAGTGTCAGATTCAGTAAGCTATAGGTAGTAGGACACCGCGCAAGTGCCATCTGAACGGCAGACGTATCTGCGGAAGTAGAAAGAAATGGCTACGTTTTGTTTTACCGATGTGGCCCTCTAGCAAGAAAATATTTGCCCTGACTTATGAGAATCTTACCACGCTTTCACGTCCGCACGTACTCCGGTTCATTTTAATTATACGCTCTGTTTTCTGCTAGTACTTAGTACTCCTACATAGGAGTATTTAATACTCCTACGTATTCACATATGCTTATTAACTTATTCCATTTCTCTTGCCATGCAGGATATGCATGAGAGACGCTCCATTTCTGTTCAATGGCAGGAGTCAGACCAAACTTTTTTTTCGGACAAAAAAATTAGCTCGTCAAATATCAAATTGTTTCACTTTCTACTTCGGTAATGTATTTATTTTAATCAACCACACTCGAGGTCAACTATCGTGCAAACAAGGGGAAAAAAGAAGCAACAAACCATGAGCATCTTAGTAATTAAGAAGAAGGCATTTGTCCTTCGTCCAGACTGATTGCTGTTAATTCAACGACAAGATTTGCCTTCGGGATAGGTTTAGATAGACCTCGTGATGAAAGAGACAATCAAGCTAGTAGAAGAAGAAATAATATTCCGAGTTTCCTTCATCTTGTCCAAGAGTCCTCATGACTTCATTGACAACTAGGTCACCATTACTATTGCCAAGCTAGTTGCATCGTCAATAAATCAGATGGAGCTAGTAGTACTGGCTATGTGGACACCAGCGGCGAATTAAAAGGTTGCAGCCTTCGAGTTAATTTTAGACCAAGCCAAACCATCAAACCATCAAACCACTAACCGAGCTTCTTTAAGACTAAAGGGGGTCTTGATCCCTAAAAATCCTCAAAATATTTAATAGCACACCAATGAATTATCTATGTATGCTAATAAATCAAATATTTATATGTTCATAAACTCTAATAAATAGTTACTACCTATTCCGTTCCTCTTAATCTGCAGCTCAAGCTCCATCTTGTTCAAGGACTTAATACACACATACATGCGCACGCAAATACAATACGAGCACATACACATACAAGCACTCATCCCATTCAACACACACATATATCTTACCCCTATAAATGTTTATAATAGATTGCGCTAACTAATCTTAGGTTAAGAGAAGTCACAACAGGGACATCGCTATTGACAGGCGCGTTGACTACCATTGAAATAGTCAAAGACTCGGACCCAGGTGGGCTAAGTCCGTCACAAAGAACCTAATCAACTAAGCTACATTTTGTTTGCTTACTAGTTTATTTCCTCATTATGCAAAAAGAAATAGATACTTTTCCACACTATGTATGTGCAAAGAACTTTGAGAAACATGGTTAATCCAAATACTATACATTTATGATAATATTTGATCAGGAAAATGAGCTATCACGTTCACTCTCAAGGTGTGGAAATTACCACTGTAATGGGATAAAATGAGCTATCATGTTCACTCTCAGGGGTTGTACCTTGAAGAAAGAAAAACATTACCCCCACCACATTGTGAAACAATAGGTTCAATACCCTTATATATGTTATAAATTGGCCATCATTATTATTATCAAAATTATCAGGCCAAAGTACCTCTACACATTTTTATGAGTTACCCACAATTGTTGTTTTAGATTGTATAGCACAAAATACTCTTGCACATGTTTATAAATTAGTCCACATAATCCATTTTAGAGCTAAAGCTGTAAAATGAGCAAAGAGATTATCATAGTGACCACAGATTGAAACATAGTAATAATAGAAATAGTGATGATACAAGCATACATAAATGAGACATCCAAGATGATACAATGTTTAGTTAGCTTATTGACACGCACAGGCTACCCCGCTAAGCGCTAGTTTATGAGTGTATATATGCATTTTGTTGAAATTTGTTTTTTTTTTTGACATCCTATCAAACTCGAGACGCACAAGTGCAACATCTGCACATCCCAAACCAACTTGAGAGAAAAAATAACATTATTTATAATTACTATATAAAATGATATATATTTTCCCTCTGCTAATTTTCACTTGTCTCTCTGAACATTTACTCAGCATCAGATATACATTACTTTTTTTTGTATATATGCTTAACTGCACATCTTATAAATGACATATGTATTTTTGTGGCGTCTGGCTATAAATTTCCTTCAACAACGTACTCCGGGTCCTGTACGGGCTGCATATATCCATCTGTAGGTGCTAGGGAGTTTTTGTAGATCACCATGGACAATCGCAGGCAATGGTATGACAGGAGATCAATCTCGCAAGTGTAGAGTATCAATTGAATTTATCTTGGACTGCAGCATACATGCATGCATGTACGTGCATCAGCACCAGTATTTCTGTGTGTTCAATGTAGCAACAGTGGCAACTGCGTGCTATGCTGCTGTGGAACAAGCATGGCTGCATGGAGATCAGATATATGCATCGCATAACGCATGCAGCGCGAGGCGCTGTGCTGGTGGCCGATCGTCGGACGGCGCCATGCAGGCATGCAGAAGACGCAGGCCTTTCGAGGCATCGACTGGATGGGATCTCGCTCGCAGCATGCGCTCCAAAACCTCCCTCATAAATGCGTCGACTGTGCGTGACAAACACGAGTTATGAAGCCATATGGTGCTGTGTGTCTCCTGCGTTCTGAATTGCCCGTACTCTTATTGCTTGAACAGTAACATTGAGCTACTCTCAACTAACAGATTTCTTCTTAAATAACTGAGAAATATATAATGAGAGGTGTCCTTTATTGTTATTTGCAAGATGTCACATTGAGTTACGCTCGATCTATTGCATAATTTTCCTTTTGAAATTACAATTCCGGAGCCTGGAATCATTACTCATGTCACTCTGGCACCCCCAACGGTGATCCACCATTCTAGTAATACTCTATAACATCTAATTACCAAATTAAACCCTCACCTTCTAAGTATATACTACTACGTACTACACAGTAATGACTCTAGAGTCTACAATGTGCTGATCTAATGGAGTAGTAATTGCAGAGTGTGCTGATCATATCCATATTTTTGGGGAGCTTGTACCCGTTATTTATACTAACCAAATAGAGCTAGAACAAATTTCCACAAAATACTAACAAATGAAGGCCCTCTGTACCTCAAAGATAGTCCCAGGATGTCATCAATGTACATCCACTACCTGAAGCACAGAGCTAGCTAGATATTACTCCTGTTGTATCCGGAATCATGCCATTTATTTACTCCCTCTGTCCCAGAAAACTTGACATTCTGCCTCTGTACCAGGTTTATTGAACATTTTCTGAACCTAAACAACCTGTCTGTCTAGGTTTATTGAACATTCTATGAATCTAGACACCAACAAATACTCCCAGAATGCCAAGTAATCTGAGACGGAGGGAATATTGGATTATTCTACTTAATGGGTTTTATGATACTTGTCCCAGTGGCTCAAGCGTTGGCATCCCAGCGATTAGATCCACCCCATCGGATTTGGGATTCTCGAACATAGCTGATGGATTGACATGCTAGGGACACTAGAAGATTTCAGGAAGAGTGTTTTGGTTCTGGATTTAGGGAAGTGCCAATTTTATTCTAATCAGTGTGTCTGCTAATTTAATCAAATAGCTAGGGGTACATATGGCAGGGCAATAGGATAGACAAGTACATGTACATCAGCTTTTCACGGGGTTGTATGTTTCATGACATGAATTGGTGTTTCAGATGAACCAAGTAGTGTATTTCAAACAAGGATTTTGTGCAACACAAACATGGCCAAATATTAATGGGAAATCCGAAGAACTACATTTTTTAGTTGAGTATGCAGGTTTAGTGAATAACGATTTTGTAACTAAAAGTTACTATTGTGATGTTACCTTTTGTTACAATTAAGGATATCATTTAACAAACGGGCGTTGTGACCAAGGAAATGCGACCAAAGTTCATGAATAATCTGATATCTGTTTCTGTTGCAATTAATCATGGCAAGTTTTCTTGGGTTAGAGGCATGGAATCGTATTTTTGTTCAAACATGAAACCTTTCATACGCAACATATGAAGTTCCAAAACCTGCAGTTACTAATAAAACTTGTCAAAGTGACTAACAAAGAAGAAGCCAAAAATCATGAATAACATGATATATGTCGATTTGCTAATAAAGTATACCCTTTACTAGGAGAGAATCGTGGCATTAGTGATGTAGTGAAGCCAATAAAAATGCCATAGTGATGCACTAACAAGAACTTTTGACTGACGAAAGAGGCGACGAAATATAATGAATAACCCGATATATGTTCATATGGCTAGCCTCATCATCATCCCTTCTTAATTTTGTTTTTGAAATGCGATAAATTCTTCCACAAAATCAATATCTAAATGCTTCCCTCACTAAGAAAGTTCGATAAGTAGTCAAAATACAACTATACGATGCCTAGCTCAAGGGGAAAAAATATAATGAATAACACAATATCCGTTCCTATTGCATTGAAGGCTATCATTGACTAGGAAAGTCTCATGGTACCTTATTTTTATTCAAACACGAGACTTTGGCTTGCAACATTACAAAGATCCAATCACCATTACTAAGTATGTTTAATGAGTAGTAATGCAAAAAAAATCTTATTTAAGTAATTTTTTTTAAAAAAATCCACAAGTAACACCACAATAATACAAACAAAAAATCCTTGTAAAAGTGACTAAGAAAAAAGGAACCAAAAATCATGAATAACGGGATATTGATTTTTTTACGTGGCAATGAAGGATATTTTGCAGTATGAGAGAATCATGGCATGTTTTATTCAAATCGGTGACACTTTCTTGTAAGGTTGTTGAGTAGATCCTTGATAGGTTAATTATTGAGTAGTGAATAAAACCGCTATAGTGATGTACCCCCCCCCCCCCCAAA
>LAPY01000280.1:108872-131813 GCA_000970635.1 Eragrostis tef | reverse complement strand
CCGGGGCGGCGGCCGCGGTGCGGTGACCGCCGCGGTGGCGCCGGTGCAGCTGCCTCATCCCGTCGGGCCCGAACATGCGCGCGACGGCGGGGCGGCGCTCGGCGGCGTCGCACTCGGACATGGGCGCCGCGTACCGTTTCCGGTCGTGGCAGTAGGAGTAGGACATGTGCCCGAGCCGGAACGCCGCCATGGCCGCGCGCTGATCCGCGGGGACGGCCGACTCGAGGCCCGCGGTTGCCGCGTCGCAGGATGTGGTGGCGGCGGAGTGGTGGTCAATGGGGTCGACGGCGCAGCCCTGCAGGACGAGGTCGGCGAACTCGGCGACGAAGGGGGCGTACTTGTAGTTGACGCGGTACCGGCCGCCCAGCGTGGCCCAGGAGGAGCCGTCCCAGATGGTGGCGTACAGGGACATGGGCTTGGACGGGAACGCCGCGCCCATGGCCGCCGTCCGCACCACCTCCCTGATCGGAGTCTCGTCCACGTAGAATCTGCCCAACACAGAAATACAGCCACGCATCAGTGCAAGTGTGCAACGTGAGCACAATCCTCCTGTCATCTACTCCTTCCACCCATGCAGGATGCTACAAATTTGAAATGGGTACAAACAGATTGCACAACTCCACTGATGCAAGCGAGCATTGTTTCAGTCATCTACATCATCGTCCCTGTGAACTTTTTCTTTATTTTGAAACAAAAAGACAGGAATATAATGTACTATTCGTCTACTCTCTTTAGTAAAGGAATCCAAGAAATGCGAATTAAAGTCAGGCGCAAAGATCTGGGAAAAGCCCAAATTAGCCAGGTCAGAGGATGGCGACGCCAGCAGCGAAAGAGGCAAAGAAAAGGACCCCCCAAAAACTTTCATCAGCGACATGGTAGGAAGAGCAAGAAAGAGGTGTTGTTTCCCGTTTCTGCCAAGGCCCCGGAGCCCCACACAAGCACACGCCCAACTCCTCCCCACGCAAAAACACTTCAAGGCAAATCCCACTGCGCTTCTTCTTCCCCAAAACGAGCTGAGCAGGTGGAGGCGATACATGGAAGTGGCAACTGAAAGGGGCAAGAGACAAGACAGGAATAATGCCGGCGAGGAAGAAGAGAGGAGGCTACTGACATGATGCGCTCCTTGGTCCAGAGGATGGAGTAGTGGTGGAAGTCGTCGGTGGGGTCGAACGGGAGGTCGTATCGCTCCTCCCTGCCGGCGTTGGTGCTGCCGTTGCCGTAGACGTTGGTCTGCACCCGCCACTCGCGCCCCCGCACGTTGCCCAGGAACTCGAAGTCCAGCTCGTCGTGCGTCTTCTCGTACACGTCCCCGTTCGACAGCTGCGGTAGAAACAATCGAAAGCTGTGCTGTTAGTTTCAAGCATCGGATGGGTGACTTGCTCACTGATGCGTGCGTTTTTCTTGGCAGGAGGTTCGTACGTAGAAGGCGACGACGACGCCGGCCGCGTAGTCGGCGGGGAGCTTGATGCCCGCGCTGAAGAAGCCGTGGAGGTAGAGGTCCTGCGACGCGAACCCGGAGCCTGTGACACGCAGGAAGACGAAGCGCCGGTGGCGTTTAGTTGCAAGAAAACCGAAATGCGGATAGCGCAACGCGCGTTTCCCGCCCCGCCCCACGGCGAACCGGCGGCGGGAAAGGAGGAGATGAAAAGTGGAAACTGAAACGCTGACTCACCGGTCGACTCGTCCAGGGCGAGGCGGACGCGCCGGCCGTCGCGGAGCAGGGCAAGGTTGCTGCTGCCGAAGATCTGGGTGTACCCCTCGTCGAAGGCGAGCCGCCGGGGGACGCCGCCCCCCCCGCCGCAGCCGCTCAGCAGGAGGAGGAGCAGCGCGAGGGAGAGGCGCGACGCCGGCACCGGAGACGACGACAAGCCGGACGCCATTGCTTCTCTCTGCCTCCGGCTCCTGTCCTGTGTGTGAGCTCTGCTCCGCCTCTGCCACTCTCCACTGCCCGGCGCCGTGCGGCGATAGGGGGAGCGTTTTATTGTGAGATGGGCCTCTCTCTGCTTCTCCTCTCTCGTCAGTTTTTTCTCGTGAGAGAGAGAACGAACGCCGAGCCTTTTCCTCGGGCCGCGCGCCGGGGCGCTGTTTTGGTTCGGAATTCGAAAGCCCAAATGACGCGGTTGCCCTTTCCTGGTACTACGGGGCCCGGGCCCGGGCCCGGCTCCTCTTGGATTCTTTGCGGGGCCCGTACTCCGTATTCAAGGCGTGCCCTCCGTATTCTTGTACAACTACTACGGCTAACGTATTTGGGTGTTTCGAACTTTTTGTACCGGCATAGTAGTCAGCTCACTGACGTACCGTGTTCCAGCTAGTAGAGCACAAACCGTGTTGCGTCTGACGGTCTGAGCCTGCTCCCTCCGGTCACCTCGTGCGATGATATCAATGCTGGATCATCGGTTACTTCTCTTCATCCTATCCGTAACCGTCGTTCGAATCGACGGAGTACATTTGTACGTGTGTCACGTACACGTCTCCCCGTCCCTTGGTACTAGGAGGAGTACACCATCGCCGCGTCTCTCGTGCTTGCTTTTCCCGCTGCAAAAGAGGGTCGGCATTTCCCTTGTGCGGGGAGCCGGGGACAGAGGAGAGGACGGCGGGGCGCACGGAGGCGAGGGAAAGACAGGGCCACGGGCCACGGCGCACAAGCATTTCTCCTTGATCGGATGCCCGGCAAATACATGCATCGGCGACATTTTTGAGCCGCTCGAGCTCGTCCCGTACCGCGCCGTGGTGGTGTGGTGATTGGTGCCGCGCGCTGCCGCCGTTGCCGTGCGCGCGCGCCTTTCCGAGCTGGTAGGGCCACACACGGCTGGAGTAAAAATTTTCGCAACTTGCTTGACTTTTGTACTACTGCCCCGCCGCTGCATTGTGAGTTTTCGTGAAAAGGCGAGGGTTAAAAAACAGTCCGTGCGCTGCGCAGTGCTACTACGGCGTGCTGTTGTCTCCTCCTCGTCTACAGCTCCTCGTTTCAGTACACGGGCGTGCGTAGCAACGACAGTTCGATCGACCTCGTCATGGCTCCGGAAGGAAACTTGCCTTCAGTTTCGGGGCCAACCAGCAATGTAACGAAGGTGCCCCCTACCTGCGCTCCTGTTGCCCGAGTTCTTGCTAGTAGTACCGCAGGATCACATGTGTTTGTGCAATGTTCTTTGTACGTACACAGATTATTCTTTCTATTGTTAGTAATCTTGTAATCTTGCATGTACTCTTCCTAGTGGTAAGAGTATTCTGTTTTCTTACCACTAGGAATATCTTGGGGGCTAGCAGCAGTAGTGTTCTCTGAAACTGGGCCTCAGGCAGCAGTAGTATCGGTACAATCTCCCCGGTGCGGCTGCGAGAGAGAGCCGAGGCAGCATGTGTGGGTTGGAGGAGTCCCTTTTTTTTTTTACTGTTCCTGTTGTTTGTTTAATCTGATCGATAGAACTTGACACCGGATTTCGGGTAACCTATCCTGTGAACCTGTCGTGTACTCCTGTCTGATGACAGAGATGCGGTGCTCTGTCCCTCACTCTCCTTGTGTCGGGTAACCTATCCTGTGAACCTGTCGTGTACTCCTGTCTGATGACAGAGATGCGGTGCTCTGCGCCTCACTCTCCTTGTTTACTCCACCTAGCTCGGATTTCCCACACTTGTTTACTTTACCCTCATCGATGTGGCTCATATATATACAGTCATTTGCCGAGGGTCGGTAACTTGGGGTG
Organism: Eragrostis tef; assembly: GCA_000970635.1. Classification (NCBI taxonomy): domain Eukaryota; kingdom Viridiplantae; phylum Streptophyta; class Magnoliopsida; order Poales; family Poaceae; genus Eragrostis; species Eragrostis tef. The sequence continues at coordinate 128,112 of LAPY01000280.1, read as the reverse complement.
CGGTTATTGTTTGTTCGCATAACCAATTATTTGCATGATGTGGCGAAATTAGGGAAGCAACAGCTGTCTGATCTACAGCTACGTATACATGGTTCAGACTGAAAACTACGGAGGGAGATACGTAAGGCATTGTTCTTGTACGCACAGACAAAAACCAGCTGGATTAGGATGTCGTGATCCTTCGTTAGCCAGCCATTGTTTATAACATGCTAGTGTTAATATGCTCGAAAGATGCACGAGGACAAGTTAGCTCTGTGACCAACTAACATATTGCCAAAACCAGTGTCCTTAGGATCTAGTACGAGTAGTATATACTGATACTGGTTTTTAGCATGACGAGCAGCCTCGATATATAATCAGGGACTATTATATATGTCGGCAACCAAAAGTTACCCTAGCTTTTGCAATTTTTAAGACATTGCTTGTCATGAGCGCTTTATTCAGACATCAAGTTACAACCCTCCAATCACGGGCATTCGACAGTGTTTTTCGCATAAATGAACAAAGCATTTCACAGCGTCGTCATGGAGGGCGCAGCGTTTCATGACCCCAAATGTCCAAACCTCATTTCACGAAAACAACTTTTAAGTACACAAACGGTTCAGGATATATTTATAAACAATAAACAAAGAATTCCTGTAACTGATCCAAATTAACATGATCTTGACTACTGCGAAATTGGGAAATAACCTCACGGTAGCTGTTGCAGCAGCAGCGTTGATAAGGAAATTAAACACGGCATTTTGGTGACGTGGTGTCATTGTCTGATGATGCATTGCGCATCGGGCTCTTATGATGAAATCACACCAGGAGGGTGTTCGTTTCTAGGGGTCTAAAATTTAGAGGAGTCACATTAAAAAAAAATCTTGTCATTTAGTAGCATTAAATAAAGTCAAATTACAAAACTAACTGCAAAACTCCTGGTCTAATTCGCGAAAGGAATGTAATAAAGGAAATTAAACCATGATTAGAAGATAATTACTGTAGCACCACTGTACCAAAACATGGATTAATTAGGCTCATTAGATTCATCTCGTAAATTTATGTTCTCTGTAAAAAGGTTTTGTAATTAGACTTTACTAGCCTATCAACCCGTGCACTTGCACGACGCTCGGCGGCCGTGGGCGCCGAGGAGATCAAGCGCGCGTACCGGCGGCTGGCGCTGCGGTACCACCCCGACCTGTGCCCGCCGTCGCGGTGCGCAGAGTTCACCGAGCTCTTTCTCGAGCCGCGACGCGCCTACGAGACGCTCTCTGACCCGGCGCGGAGGGTGCGCTACGACGCCGAGCTGAGGACGGTGGGCGGCGAGGCATCGAGTCCGCGCGTCGAGTTCACGAGGGATATTGTGGGAGGCGCAGCTGTGCGCCCTCGTGCGCGCTCCGAGCTGCGGCAGAGGGCGAGGAGTCACAGCGGCCTCTAACAGTCCGATTATTAGGCGCATGATCTGGTGCTTTGTTTGTTTCTTGCACAGTTGCACAGTTAGACTCGCTGCATCTGTTTTTTATTAGTAGTTCCGACCTGTTTACAGACTGCAGTGTGACAAGTATGTATATATGCCCTATGAACTTTTTGTTTGATTCAATGTAAAAACGATATTGGGGGCAATATATTAATATTTGTCCGATAAAAGAAGCCGACATATTCTTTAAAGATCTAGAAATAGTATTAGTCCAAACTACATTTGAATGGTAGAACGCATTGATCCACGATAGTCCATATTTTAGGAGTTCATTATTGACCAACTGCGATGCGAAGAACTAATTACTGATAGTTTCTACATAAGTCGAACTTATTGTACGCAAAATCTTCTCTGCTTTGACAATGGGGCAGCAAAGACGAGCACTGCCATTTAGTTCAACTAGCCTATCAACCCGTGCACTTGCACGGGCTAGTAATCGTCTAATAAAAAAGTAACATTTCAGAAGATAACATTGAGTGAAAGTTATTTTTAATTATTTCTAAATATATAAATTATATATTGTCAAAAATGACTACATTTGTACCCTTTTTTTGAAGTAGCGCATAGGTAGTTTGAAATTAAAAATAACTGTAGGCTGGAGTACATTTCAAACTACCTTGATGTGCCCCTTGATGTGTTCTTGCCTCCTTATTTCACACATTATCCTGCTGCATGGCTGCTCTCTTATCAACATTTCACAATAGGGGATTGAAATTATTGTACATGTAATGTTTGGGCTGTTCTGACTTCTGAGTTGTCACACTAAACACTTGTGTCTGAATTGCTTAAGTGTCTAGATTTTAAACAATGAGATGACTGCATTTTTTTCATAATATCCTATATTAAATTTGGCTACAGAATGTGTCTGAACTGTTTTTTGTTCATAATACTTTAAAATAGTATTAATACTGACTTGACTATACCTCTCGCAAAGCCATGTACAATTTTTGTAACCACCCCAATGATAATAAAAAATTGATAATTTTACAATAGGAAACAGAACTTTGTGTACATAACCACACACACTGAAATAATCTCTTATGTAAAAAGAATGATTTTAGCTCTCAGATCTAATTTAGTTATCATAGAACACTACACAGATGCTTTTAATAAATATATGTCCAATTGGACCGCTGGTTAGAGAGACCTGCAAGTAATAAGTTAATAGGTTTGAGCAAAAATACATTTTTTGTTTTTGCTTTCGTGAATAATAGAGGATTAAATCCTATATCATTGCATGACTCAACTAATTTGATTTTGCAGCGTTGAACCTGACTGCCTTGCTCGAATCCAATACCCTGCGGTCCTAGATATTTTCTGCACATCCTGGCCGCATCAGAAAAAAGAAATTAAAGCCAAATCATCACAAACTGAAAATGCTATCTTACAGATATCTAGATTTTAAACAATAAGATGACTGCATTTTTTTTCATAATACTGTTGATTTCCTATATTAAATTTGGCTACAGGATGTGTCTGAACTGTTTTTTGTTCATAATACTTTAAAATAGTATTAATACTGACTTGATTATACCTCTCGCAAAGCCATGTACAATTTTTGTAACCACCCCAATGATAATAAAAAATTGATAATTTTACAATAGGAAACAGAACTTTGTGTACATAACCACACACACTGAAATAATCTCTTATGTAAAAAGAATGATTTTAGCTCTCAGATCTAATTTAGTTATCATAGAACACTACACAGATGCTTTTAATAAATATATGTCCAATTGGACCGCTGGTTAGAGAGACCTGCAAGTAATAAGTTAATAGGTTTGAGCAAAAATACATTTTTTGTTTTTGCTTTCGTGAATAATAGAGGATTAAATCCTATATCATTGCATGACTCAACTAATTTGATTTTGCAGCGTTGAACCTGACTGCCTTGCTCGAATCCAATACCCTGCGGTCCTAGATATTTTCTGCACATCCTGGCCGCATCAGAAAAAAGAAATTAAAGCCAAATCATCACAAACTGAAAATGCTATCTTACAGATACTACACCATCGGATGTTGCACATGGGGTAGTCTTACAGAGATTATACCATCGTTGTTGCACATTAGGCTGATTACCTGTAGAGGTGCTACATGTTATGGTAGGCAGGCGAGACATTGGGGGTTCAATTTTTTGGATTAGTCTTATGGAGCAGCGTGAGGGGTGCAGCCAGTGCAGGGGGGCCATGCCTTCCTGCATCCCGTCTCTTGAATCCTTATGCAGCCTCAACGCAGGAAAAATCGTCTGCTGTTGTGTTCGACTTCCCATTCAAGAACGGACAACTATGCATGTTTCCGTGGACGCGACGACCACAACAGCTTCAAATCGCGTAGACGTCCAGCAGCTGTGAAGGGAGATCGGAGAGACCACGGAGTCGATGGCAGTCTGGTCACTTTTGCCGTTTTCACCTTCTAAGGCCTGGCGTCCTCACGTGTTCTTCTCCTACCTCCATGCAGCCTGGCCGCATCCTTTTGTCTCTTCAAGCTGTGGGTGCTAGAACGGTGATCAATTGCAAGCAAATTATGAGGACGAAGACTGGAAGAGGAAGGAGGGACCGGGATGCGGCATCGACGTATGGCGGCTAGGGATAGTTGGGGATTTGGTAGGGATACGTGGGAACTCCGTATTGCTGATCAACGGTTATGGTTTACTGATAATCCAAATCAACGTACGTTTTGCTTTTTTGGGTAATTTGTAGGATTTTTCTCTGATTAATGTGAAGGCACCAAAGGAGCCTCCACATGGCGAAAATAGCGGAGTGCCCCCACATGGCGATCGCCGGCGATCTTCGCCATTAGCCGCCCAAATCAACTTCTGATCGGCGCATTGGCTCCGCCATGCGCTGATCTCCCAAGTGACTTCCCCTCCCGGCAGTATGGAGGCTGGCCGGGGCTGGGGAGCCATCTCCTCGCTTGCATCGCAGTCGGCGGCGCCACAGTCCATGGTTCTGGATCTGCCCTCCCTGGATTTCTCCCCAGGGGTTGGGCAGCAGGCGGAAATCTGGAGGAAATTCAAGCTCCCAGTAGTTTTCTCTCCAGATGGTGGCCTTCAGGAGTTCTTCCTGGTGATCTCTGTTGGCCGATGCAAATTCCGGCTAACCAATCTCTCGGTGGCACATATTCTTCAGACTGTGCTTGGAGGAAATGCGCAATCATTCAAGGTTCAAGAGTTGAAGGATCGAGTTTACAAATTCTCGGTGTCGTGCAAGCAAGTGGGTTTCTACATCTACAACTTGAAATCATACGAGTGTGAACAATTCAAGGTGATGTTTCATCTCTGGGGTAATGGTGGACCCCAAGCTAACCAAGAGGAGCAGAGATGGATCCAAGAGCAGGAGAGTGAATGGACGACGGTGATCAACAAGAAGAAGATCAAGAAATCGTATGCGAAAGCGACAAAATCCGCAGTGCCGATATTGAAAAGGAATCCCCTAATAGGGGCGAATTCGATCATAATGGGTCAGCGACAACCTGATCCTGGTAATTCTTCACAACCAATCCCAGCGACCTCTGTGTTTAATCCCATTCATGATTCTCTTAAGGCAGTCCCTAGGCCATCAGTTTTTGATCGTCTTAAATTTCCCCAAAAATCTGTTTTCGATTGAATTGAGTTTCCGGTTCATAGTAACGAAGAACAAGGGAGGAATTTTCGAATTTCAAACTCAAGTGGGTCCAACCTAGCTGCCTCGTCACAGAACCCATCGGAATTGCGGGATGGGCCTCCAGTGGGTCAGGACAGGCCCATAAGAGAGAGCCTTGAGTGTAAAAGCCCGGAGCAAGAAAGAGCAATTTCTGGGTTCTGTTCTAGATGCCTCCAGGAAAATCACACTAGAGATAGGTGTCGAAGTCGGATCAGATGCAGAGCGTGCCTGAGCTGGGGACATATTGCCAAGTTCTGTAGAAGGCAGCCCGGTTAATCAAGATCAAAGAAGGCCAAGAGTTGGAGGCGGAAACAGGACTTCTTCCGAAGCAAGGCCTAGAGTCAAACAGATTTATGTTCCGAAGCGAACTCTGCCTGAGGGACAAAGCAAAGACATAAATAGAAACCCGACTTCTTCTGGTTCCAGGAGTCTTAACCTTTCGCCTTCTCTTGAGTTGAGGCTCGGGACAGAAAACCCTCGAACAAACCAGCAAACCCCTCCGCCACGCAGCCCTACCCTGCCGGCGGCGACAACCTCAATGGCGTACAATCACATTGACCCAACTCCTTTCATCCCCTGGCTTTATGACCGGATTGAGGTCCCGGGTAGAGGGACGATGGTTCGGGCTATCTGTGGCAGAGCGCCGCAAAGGAACGAGGATGTGGCCATTGCCCGAATTGATCCAATGCCGCACCATCAGGTACACTTCATCAACATCAGGGATGTCCTCCATGACTTCTTTCATCAGCATATCAGAGTTCCGATTAGAAGCATCCAGCCGTGCCCCTTTGGTCAAGCCTATGTTAGATTTGAGAGCATTCAGGACCGTGATATGCTAGCTGATTCTGGGCCGCATCCTTTTGGCGATGTTCACATTATTTTGTCTAGACACAATGATAGTCGTAATAGGCGTACAATTGAGTTCAATCGTGAATGCTGGTTGATGCTACTTGGTTATCCACTGGATTACTGGACCAGGGAGTACATTGAGCAAACTATTGCTCCATTCGCTAAACTTGAAATTTGGGAGAAAGACAGTGGTAACCTGGCTAGGATCATCATAAGGGTCAAATGCATCTCTTTGGAGTCTATTCCACGATGGGTTGTGGCAACCGAGGGAAACGACTTCAGAAGCAACAGTTGGACTGTGTAGGTAGAGATTCTACACCAGAGGATGTTAGGTGCGGAGGCAGCTGATGAGGATCCTATTCCTCCACCTGAAGAAGTTAGAGGTGACCAAGCTTTTGATTTCTTTGGCTTTGGGCAAGAAGCTCATGGGAATGCAGTAGCTCCAGTAAATCAAGAGCTATTTGATGATGGTCCACAGGTGAACAATTGGAGAGTATTGCCAGAAAACCAGATGGATGAAGGTGAACATGCAGCTGGAATTTTTGATCTGAATCTACCAGGGGAAGATGAACAAGCAGAGGAAGATGTCCATGTAACCGAACAAGAGATGACCCCAGTGCCTGAGCCTGCAGTGCCTGAGCAGCCGAATGAACCGCCCCTGCAGATCAGCTTAGAAGTATCAGATGGCTCGGCTTCAAATTCTCTCTCTTCAGTCAATGACATTGATGATCTAAATATGCCACCTGAAGAAGATCCAATGCAGGCTGAACAGGAGGTGAATGCAAATATGCCTGTTCAATTTCAACAGCAACAGGAAGAACATCAACAGCAGCCAGCTAACCTGAACAACAATGAAAATGTTCAGGCACAGCCGCAGCTTGATCTGAATCACCAGCCAGCAAATGTACCTATGGCTGAGGTAGAACCTCTCCTTATTGATCTGAATGGTGCACCTCCAGAGAATGACATGCCACAGAATGCACAACACGCTGGTGTGGATTTAATGGAGGCTGAACTGCAGATTCAGAATGGGCAAATAGAAATTGCTGAATTGCAGAACCAGAACGGTCCAGTGCTAGCTCTACAAGCTTTTGGAGCACTTCCACTGCATGTTGTCCCACCCAATGGCCAATTTCCAGAGGAACATGTGGAGGAGCACTTACATGTGGGTCTCATGGAATTTGGAAGCCCATTGACAACTGATCCAGTTTATGAGTCCTTCACCTCCTCTAGTGTTAGCAGGAGAAGGGACACAGTCAATCCTGAATGCATCAGGTTATGGTCAAAGTACTTCTCCCCTAATGGCAATACACAGGACAAGGTGAGTGTTCCTGGAGAATGGATGGCATTCATCACATCGATGCTTTTGACACCTGAATACTTCAAGTGGGTCCAAAACTTTCTCCAGTCTAAAGCTTGGCACCTGATCTTTGAAATGGATAATGAAAATATTACAGCAGAATTCACATTGCCCAAGAATTGCCCTGTTCAAATGAAACCTTTATGTGCACCAGAAATCTCAGGTATTGAAGCTAGAGAACTTTCTGAAGAGGAGGATGAACACCTACTCATGCCTTCTGATAGCTCCCCAGCCACTCCAAAGGGACCTGCAATAACTCTACAGAACAGCAGCTCCTCGAAGTCATTTACCAGAAAGACTAGCAGATCAAGCGGTTGTAACGGATGTGAGAAGAAGCCCAAGAATCAATGATAAATCAAAAGGCTTCAAACATAATAGTTGCTCAGGCCCAAACTGTTTTGCATGCAACTCTGCTCCTCCTTCCATCAAGCCCAAGATACTGAGGAATTTGGGTGTGAAGGTGGCAAAGATGGACCCTGAGGGTCTATCTGATGAGGCTCTCAGAAAGAGGAAAGCTCAAAGCGCTATAGGAGGACCCAAGGTGATAGCCAAGGTGATTTCCAAGAAGACCAAGAAGGAGGAAGCCTCCACCAGTCAACTCAAGAAGGTTAAAGATGATGACAAAGCCAAGAAGAAGCAAGGGAAGTAGGGTGTTGGTTGAAGCCCTAGTTAGTAGTTTTTTCCTTCTTTGTTTTGCTAGCAGACTTTATAGTCAGTATATGGTGGTCATAGTTTTATTTTGGATGCTATTTGCTAAAGATTGCTTGACAATGGTTACTGCTAATTACTGGAGTTGGATCTTTCTTCATCTGCAATGTGGTTTGATCCAGTGCCCATACTGGTCCAGATGCTTCAGTGATGCTCTCCAGTGGTTATACTGGTCCATAGTTGTTATGCCTGATTTTTGAGTGATATATTGGTCTGTCATTGTCATGATTGTTCTCCAGTGGATATACTGGTCCTCACTTATACTTACTTTTCACCTACTTGACTGGACTTATGTGGACTTATATGGGGAATATGAAATTTTTCTGCTGTCAAAATCATGTGTTGGGCACATGGTTCATGAAACCCTTTTCAGAGTAGTGTTTTAATGAATACACAAATTCAGAAAAGGATAGACTGGAAAGTTTTATGTTGGAAGATAAGGGGTATTAATTCGGACAATAAATGGACAGCCATAAAAAGCAAAATCTCAGAATCTGAATGTGATGTCCTCTGTCTCCAGGAAACAAAGAGGGAGCATTTCGATTTGCAGTATCTAAGAAATTTCAGTGGCCCTCAATTTGATAGTTTTGAATACTTGCCCTCGGTAGGTGCCTCTGGTGGCTGTCTCACAATGTGGAAGAGCTCGAAATTCAAGAGGTCTCTGTGATTATAGCTTGTCTGTTGAGTTATGCTCTGTCCATACTGACTCAAAGTGGATCTTGACAAATATATATGGGCCTTGTACACCTGAGGGTAAATTGGCTTTCCTAGACTGGTTGAAGAACTTTGATATGCCAACTGACTGTAACTGGTTAGTAGTGAGGGACTTTAATTTGATCAGGAGCCCAGAAGAGAGAAATAGACCAGGAGGAGACACAAATGAAATGCTTCTATTCAATGAGGCAATCAATGCTCAAGGTTGGATTGAATTGCCACTGCAAGGAAGAGAATATACCTGGTCGAATAAGCAGCTTAGCCCTCTACTTGAAAGGCTTGACCATTTTTTTACTTCCTGCTGCTGGCTACTGAATTTCCAGCAACAACAGTTACAGCTTTATCCAGGGACACATCAGATCACGTCCCTTGCTTAGTTTCTATCCAAACACACATACGAAAAGCAAAAAATTTCAGATTTGAAAATTATTGGATGGAACATCAGGACTTTCTTACAGTGGTGAAAAGAGCATGGGACATCCCTGTCCAGCAGGAGGATGCAGCCAGGAAATTAACAGCGAAGTTCAAAAATCTGAGAAGGGAGCTTAAGGCATGGGCCAGAAACTTCTCTAATATGGCAACTACCATAGCCGACACAAAATCCATCATCTTAATGATTGACATAATTGAGGAAATGAGAGTTCTAACTTTAGAAGAATGAAACTTCAGAAAGCTTATTCAAGAGCATTTAGAAAGCCTGCTTCAAAAACAAAAAATATACTGGAAGCAAAGAGGAGACATAAAGTGGGCCAAATTTGGTGATGCTCCTACTAACTTCTTCCATAGCAGAGCAACAATCAGACACAGGCAGAATGTTATTGCAAGCTTAACTGATGAATGTGGTGTTGCTGTCTATGATCATCAAAAGAAAGCTGATATTATTTGGGAAGCTTTTAAGGAGAGGCTGGGTACTACTGAGTTCCAGTCCATGCACTTCAATTTGAATGAACTTCTACAAGCTGCAAATAATCTGGACTGGTTAGAAGAGCCTTTTACACAAGAGGAAATTGATAAAGCAGTAGCTGATTTGCCATCAAATAAGTCTCCTGGTCCAGATGGTTTCAATGGCGACTTTGTCAAAAAATGCTGGAACATTATTGCAAAGGATTTCTATGAATTACTGGATGCTTTCTATGAGGGAAAAATCTGTTTACAAAATATTAATGGATCCTTCATAACGCTTGTTCCAAAAAAGGATAGTCCTGTCTGTGTGGCTGATTTTAGGCCAATCTCTCTCTTGAACACATCAATTAAGTTGATCACCAAGCTTCTAGCAAACAGGCTGCAGGTTGTGATCTTAAATCTGATCCATAAAAACCAATATGGCTTCATACAATCCAGGAGCATCCAAGACTGCCTGGCCTGGTCTTTTGAGTACCTACACATCTGCCATAAGTCCAAGAAAGAAATTGTGTTGCTAAAGCTGGACTTTGAAAAAGCTTTTGATAAAGTTGAGCATCAAGTTATCTTGGACATATTGCAGCACAAGGGATTGGGAGGTAAATGGTTAATGTGGATGGAAAATATTATGAAAACTGGAACTTCTTCAGTCCTATTAAATGGTGTACCTGGTAAAGTGTTCCATTGTAGAAGAGGAGTAAGACAAGGGGATCCTCTCTCACCTTTACTATTCGTGCTGGCTGCTGATCTTTGAAATCCATCCTTAACAAAGCCAAAGATATGGGATTGCTAAAGCTTCCTATCCCCTTGAGAGCAGGAAATGATTTCCCAATTGTGCAATATGCAGATGATACCTTACTAGTGATGGAAGCCTGTCCTAGACAACTAGTGGTACTTAAAGCTCTTCTTCATACTTTTGCTGAATCTACTGGACTTAAAGTGAATTACAACAAATCCATCATGGTGCCTATCAATGTCAGCCAAGAAAAAATGGAAATCCTCACCAATACCTTTGGGTGCCAGGGTGGATCCATGCCTTTTACATATCTGGGTTTGCCTCTAGGACTCACTAAACCTTCAGTGGTTGATTTCTTGCCTCTAGTTCAAAGAATTGAAAGAAGACTTGTGGGTTGTGCTCAGTTTCTGACTCAAGGAGGGAAATTGGAAATGGTGGATACAGTCATGTCATCATTGCCAACCTATCACACGTGCACATACAAGATCCATGCAACAGTTATCAAGCAACTAGATGCATACAGAAGACATTGCCTTTGGAGGGGATTAGACATAAATGCAAAAAAACCACCCTTGGCTGCTTGGAATATGGTGCAAAGACCAAAAAGTAAAGGAGGATTGGGAGTTAAAAAGCTGTCAGTCCAAAATAATGCCCTCCTAATGAAAATGCTGCACAAATTTTACAATAGAGCTGATCTTCCTTAGGTAAGATTACTTTGGGACAACTACTATTCGGATGGAAAACTACCTGGACAACAGAGGAGGGGCTCCTTCTGGTGGAGGGATATAGTAAACCTGCTAGATCAATATAAAGGCATTGTCAAAGTAACACCAGGAGATGGGGCCTCTATTTTGTTCTGGAATGATTTGTGGCATTCAAGTGTTCTAAGGTGGTCTTGTCAGGAGCTTCATTCCTTTGCCAAAAACCAGAACATCACGCTGAAAGAAGTGCAGGACACCTTGCAGCTAGAAACTCTGTTTCACTTGCCATTATCTGTTGAGGCTTTTGAACAACTGCTGCTTATACAAGGCATTCTGGCTGACATGAATTTCCAAGCTGTCAATGATGTATGGCAATGCATGGGAAGGAATGCAAGTTATACAGCTGCTAAAACTTATAAGATTTTAATGGGGCACATCCCTGTCCACCCAGCCTACAGATGGCTCTGGAATCATCTTGTCAACCGAAGCATAAGGTTTTCTTTTGGCTACTAATGAAGGATAGAGTGAATGTCAGGGGAGTGCTAAGAAGAAGGAAAATGGTGCTAGATGATTACACGTGTGAGTTATGCATCCTTCAGCGAGAAGAAACATTAAGACATCTATTCCTCCGTTGCAATTTTGCCAAATCTTGTTGGCAATCCATTGGTCTTCTGATGCCTCAAAATTTAACAGCAATGCAGATGATCACAGTGCTCAAGAGAAAGCTCAGATTCAGTTGTTATATGGATATCATTATATTGATGTGCTGGAGCATTTGGGTCACCAGAAATAACTGGATTTTCAATAATATTGATCCAACAGTACAAACCTGCAGAGAATATTTCTTCAAGGAGCTCAGCATGGTTATCCATCGAGCTGGAGCAAAAAGAGCAGAAAAGCTGAGAAGATGGATAGCAGACAATCACTAGCATGTCTCTTCTTTTTGCCTTTTCTTTTATTCAGGTTTCTGCTTTTCTTGTACATAAGACTGTTTCTTCCTTTATAATTAATAAATTACTGTAGGGGGAGACCCCTCCAGTTTCCATAAAAAAAAGCCTCTAATTAGTAAATATAAGATTTAGTACTCCTAAATGATAAGATTCTCTTTGATTTTAGAGAGTCTAAAATTTAGAAGAAGAAACGAACACCCCCAGGTTGGAAACGGTGATATAGTTTCAATGGTCCAGGAGCCTCGGCATGTCCAATGGACCCCAGGCACTCGTGTATCTGCCATGTTAACGACGGACTAGTCCAGTTGCTAAGCTTAGTAAGCTAGGGCCTGACGGCGTTTATCTTTCAGTTGATCTATATGAATTTCGTATGAAATTTCTGCGTTGCAAAGGACATTAGTGGCCTCCGGTAGCTTCACATGACTCGCAGCAGCAAATGGATGGACCTGACTGACCCATTCGGCGTTTTATTTTACTGTTCGAGTTTCCAGTGATGCAGAGCAGCAGAGGGTTTATGTGACGGGGGACGTCGCATTGTGTGCGCCAGATTTATGTGAACATGAGTACAGAGGCAACATCGAATTCAAAGTGTTTTACTACTAGTAGGCCATTCTGTGTATTTTTCACTCTGATGAAACCGAGAAACTCATCCTCTCCAATAAGCTACGTACAAGTGAAGAAGATCGTCTACTTAAACCAATGTTCTTTTTTTTCGAACATTGAGCAGGAGCACTGCCCTTTCATTTAAGATGAAGAAAGAATAATACAAAGTCTTTTCGAAAACCTGTTACATTACTGAATAACACACCCCATATCTACTACTACACCCCATATCTACTACCTGTTAAACCAATGTTCTTAGGATCTACCTTCTACCTGTACAAATTATAACATGAGGAGCAGGCTCTGTCAGAACGATCATCTATGTTTATATACGGGTCCGCACCAAAAAGCTAGTACTCCATAGCTTCCCGAATTTTAAGACCGAGCTGGATGCGTCGCAAGACTTTATTCAGACATCATGCTAGCAACATCCGTGAACGTTCGGACAGTGTTATCATTGGAGGCACAAGGCTCACGGAACGGATGTCTAACCTCTTTTCGTGAAAGTAAACTTGAAGTAGTTTTACGGTCCAGGCAGACTCACTGCATGTTGTATAAAGCAGTTGGAATCCAAATTGTCTCGATCGTGTCACTGCGTCAAAGGTCCATTTGAAACGAAGCAAATTTCTCTGAGCCGCCTTTTTATCGCATCACCGGTTCAAAAATTGGCACGGGAGCATTTGTCATTGGAAGACGCAACATGATTTTCGTTTTTATGGATGACTGAGACGCAACGAATCGAGCTGTCGTTGTCTCACGGCGGCATGCAGTCTGTCGAGGTGGTATGAATCGTACGCAGGAAACAAAGCGTGATCGAGCTCAACGAATGGTCCCGGCGGGAATCGCAGCGCTGCGTAGGTATTTGCGTAGATGGTCCCGTCTCCATTCGTGATCTTGTCATGGCCCATGACTCATGGGGTGACCAGCTGCTAATCCGGTTGCTAAGTTGGGGCCTGACTGGATGCGGTCCGTTTAGGCGTTTTGTTGTTTCGTTCTGCTCTTCCCCTGCTTGCGTAATGCAGATGCAGCATAAGCTATTGCGGATACAGTTATTATCATGTGACCTTGAACGAAAGGATTTCTTGCTCCAAGTGAGTTCCTGTGTGGTAGGAGTACTATGCTATCAGAAGCTATTTACCTCGATCATGATCTGAAAGTCTGATCGTCTGAAACGCAGTCCGACGCGCGTGCCTGTGCTGTGATGGCCCGTCATCACGGCATGACTCTGATGAAGATCACGGATGGATTCCAACGGCACAAGCTATAACGTCTGTCATTTTTCTTTCAAGGAGTGCTCTGTATTTTTCTTGTGAATTATTTCGTGAAGTTATCTTTGCATTATGAGCATCCCGTCCGTGCTATGCATACTACCTGTTAAACCAATGTTCTTAGGATCTACCTTCTACCTGTACAAATTATAACATGAGGAGCAGGCTCTGTCAGAACGATCATCTATGTTTATATACGGGTCCGCACCAAAAAGCTAGTACTCCATAGCTTCCCGAATTTTAAGACCGAGCTGGATGCGTCGCAAGACTTTATTCAGACATCATGCTAGCAACATCCGTGAACGTTCGGACAGTGTTATCATTGGAGGCACAAGGCTCACGGAACGGATGTCTAACCTCTTTTCGTGAAAGTAAACTTGAAGTAGTTTTACGGTCCAGGCAGACTCACTGCATGTTGTATAAAGCAGTTGGAATCCAAATTGTCTCGATCGTGTCACTGCGTCAAAGGTCCATTTGAAACGAAGCAAATTTCTCTGAGCCGCCTTTTTATCGCATCACCGGTTCAAAAATTGGCACGGGAGCATTTGTCATTGGAAGACGCAACATGATTTTCGTTTTTATGGATGACTGAGACGCAACGAATCGAGCTGTCGTTGTCTCACGGCGGCATGCAGTCTGTCGAGGTGGTATGAATCGTACGCAGGAAACAAAGCGTGATCGAGCTCAACGAATGGTCCCGGCGGGAATCGCAGCGCTGCGTAGGTATTTGCGTAGATGGTCCCGTCTCCATTCGTGATCTTGTCATGGCCCATGACTCATGGGGTGACCAGCTGCTAATCCGGTTGCTAAGTTGGGGCCTGACTGGATGCGGTCCGTTTAGGCGTTTTGTTGTTTCGTTCTGCTCTTCCCCTGCTTGCGTAATGCAGATGCAGCATAAGCTATTGCGGATACAGTTATTATCATGTGACCTTGAACGAAAGGATTTCTTGCTCCAAGTGAGTTCCTGTGTGGTAGGAGTACTATGCTATCAGAAGCTATTTACCTCGATCATGATCTGAAAGTCTGATCGTCTGAAACGCAGTCCGACGCGCGTGCCTGTGCTGTGATGGCCCGTCATCACGGCATGACTCTGATGAAGATCACGGATGGATTCCAACGGCACAAGCTATAACGTCTGTCATTTTTCTTTCAAGGAGTGCTCTGTATTTTTCTTGTGAATTATTTCGTGAAGTTATCTTTGCATTATGAGCATCCCGTCCGTGCTATGCATCGTGAACAGGTGAGTGCAGCCACCAGCCTTGGTGGCTTTTTGCGAAGGTTCAGGGCTCCTTTTTCTTGTGGTGGCTGAGTCAGGTTGAGCCCGTATGTAGGTCACGAGTCACGACGCCTCGGCCTCGGCTTCGCCTGTCTCCATGACCAGCGCGCCGCTGAATGCCGGACCGGCCGGGCCATATTTTTGCTAGCTCAGATCCCCTCCGATCCCCTTCGGTTTCTCCCTCGCGCGGGGCATGCGGTGCTAGCTGCTGCGTTGCTCTTGCTTAGTTGTGGCCGTGGCCCATGGGGTTCGAGCGAGGCTTGACGGCACGTGAATTTGGGCCTGGTGAAGAAGTGCTTTTTGTCCACGGGCTTCCTGAGTGTTGTGGTCCACGGGCCTAATCCGCCACATCTCACAATGTACTGCTAGGTCCGCTACCGCCGCCAGAAAGCAGCTACTGGTTGGCTGTGCTCGGTCCTTCGGAGTTGCTTATAAGGGTAGGATTTGCGTATGTGTGTTTATAGGAGTGCGTGTGCGTGCGTCTTGTGAGCGTTTGCGTTGTACTGTGTAATTCTTTAAAAAAAAAGCTACTGGTTGGCTAGTTTGAGTCATTGAGGCCTGACTCCTCAGGGTACCTGATGAGCATTTGTGATTACAGTGATCCACGTAAAACGAAAAAAAAATGACAAAAGCCCGTGGATTACCAAGGTGTACGGTGGTGCCATTCACATTCTTTTTTATGGTATCAGAGAGGGATGCATCCTCTTTGATCAATCTGTTTGCTCGTCCTGTCGCTGCCATGGAGTGCAACACCAACCCTGTATTTTTCCCAGAAACTTCCCAAGCATATGTCAAATAATACAATGAAAAACCCCGCTTTCTATGTATGGTAGTCTAATCTTCTGAAAGAAAACCAACCATGGCTGGGAAAGAAAATCAAGCGGACCAGCCTTTGAGCTACGCAGGCGCTTCCCAGAAGAGATGGGACTCGCGGTTGAGCTGACGAGCAATTCCAGCCGCCGCCGGCCGCCGCGTGCCATCTTCCTCTCGGCCCGCTCCAGCCAGCTGTCGAGAGGTCACTCACTACCCCGCCCAACCATAGCGAAGGCCTGTTCTGTGGACTGTGGTCGCCGCTCTTTGCTCTGCTGCTATCTCCATCCCGGCCTCCCGGGCACGGGAGTTTGTTCCGTTTCACAGAGCAGCTGCAGCTGTGAAGTTACTGCTAAGCTTTCGGTGAGACCACTATTTGCCGCGTCACAGATTGCATGCATAGAGCTGCGACACGAGGGCATGATCAAGCAATATGACACCGTTTGCTTTCTCTCTTC
Source organism: Eragrostis tef (assembly GCA_000970635.1). Taxonomy (NCBI): domain Eukaryota; kingdom Viridiplantae; phylum Streptophyta; class Magnoliopsida; order Poales; family Poaceae; genus Eragrostis; species Eragrostis tef. The sequence goes on along the minus strand of LAPY01000280.1, from coordinate 111,679 downwards.
AGCTTGCATTTGAATGCTGCTGCCTGCTGCTGTGGACGTATGGCAGATTAGCAGAACAGTCATGCAGAGCATTTGCGTCGATCTCCATGTGCCGTATAAAGTGTTTGATGCTGCGCGAGGAGGAGATATTTTACTAGGCGTGGGGAATAAAAATACTGCAACATAAAGGTAAAACAAAATGGTAAGGAAGCTGCGCATCCGGGGAATCGAACCCCGGTCAGTACCGTGGGAGGGTACTATGATACTACTACACCAGATGCGCTATGTGATTCCCAATTACTAATTGTGTTTAATCAAAATAGTGAAAAGTATTTTGGCCTTCCAACCATTCGATACCACAAAATTTCATCGATCTCTTACTTTGGGCTCTATAAATGACTGCAGGGTGGGCTGCTCTGGAATCTGGATGGTTGGGTATTTCTTTCTCTGAGGCACAAGCGGTAAGTGATGTACTGCCATTGTCTTTCAAAACAGTTTGAAGCAAGGCTTTGCTTTCATCAAAAGGGGCCTATGTCCCCGTCGTCGGGTTAGCAAGCACTTTTAGTAAAAAAGGAAAAAACATACCCGCTACTATGTAAGAAGAAAACACACAAGGTTGATTCTACATATATTGGCACCACCAATATCTACATAACAATGGTAAATACGGCATTACTATTTTTCTCAATAGCAAATACATAATTGTCCTAGCGTGTTATTTATCCTGATAAAAAGTCTTCTACAAGTTTGGACCCTGGAGACAAATGACGAGTCCAAACTTCTTTTCTACCAAAAGCCTCAATCAAAGTTTAAGACACGTTGAGCAAGCCTTCTGGTTCACAGTAAGCTGCATCTCCGTAGTTACCTGCTGCTGCTTAATTTCCTAGCCACTTCATTAAAGATAGACACATATACACCCTCACTGTCACCGTATCTCCAAAGCAGAACGTTACAACCAGCACACGCCAAGCTCATGCCTGTCATTCGTCTAACCTAACTAGCTAGCTAAGCCCCGTAAATTCATTCTTAAACCAACGAGCCCGTGGCTGACACCCCCTTGTCTCACTGCTGTTACCGCCAAATCCCTGCCCACCCAACTGCTCCAACACACGCCATGAATCATGCCGCGCGGCAGGAAACGAACAAGAGACACATCTGCCGGCGCGTGTCATGCCGTACGTGCTAGCCATGTATGTCGCCGCCTCAATGGCTCCGGCAGCGGCTTGTGCCCGGCACACGCCGCAGAGGCCAAGTGCATCTCCACACACTCTTGGCTCTTGGCGGCCGTGATGTGACGGTTTCAATTTGCAGGCAAATGTTGCTGTCTCAGTGAACAAATTGAGTTGTTCTAATATCTCATTAATGGTTGAACTTGAAAACGGCGCCAGGGAAAGAATCTGGCCGTGTGGAGGATCAATTTCTTCGATTTTGATAGCGGCCGTTCTTCAGAATATTTTCATTCATACTACGAGAGATGGATACGTGTGATACCTCAGACGTGAAAATCCACCACGTTTTGTGATTTGAGAAGCTTGAAGAAAGTTTCATCCGAGTGGGGCTGAAAAATAAAGATTATTCCTTCGGACGTCAATTCATGACGCATGTTGAGAGCGCCCACCATGATCGCGTGTAAAGTTATAAGGTTTCCATATTATGGATTCCACGAGTTTGAAACGCAATAATTTGAAACGATCTTGAGGCTGTGGTTAAATCTGAAGTCCTTATAAGCAATGGAAAAAGGGGGAAGAGAAACTGAAGGCATGAAAAAAGGTGATGAGAAATTGAAAACCACGATAACTTATTGATACAATGAGTTTGATACACAATAATTCCTGAGATCTAGAGGCTACAGTCACGCCTAGAGTCTTTATAATCGATCAAAGAGAGGTGATGAAAATTCGAAACTCAAACCGAGATGGATGGCTAACCAGATCTAGATAATCTCTGCTCGCCGGAGAGACAGCTGGTAGTGGGCGTCAACGTTCGTCCTACGGAGTAGCTAGCAAGTGAAAACTTGAAAAAGCCGCTTTAAATTGATCGAGGTAGCACGTCGGACATGATCTCGTCCATGTCCCAGGTCAGCCTCGCTTGTCTGCTTGCTCTGGCCATCTTGCTCTTTTATCTAAAGCTTGGTCCGGTCACCTCACCACACCAATTAGTCACCAAAAGGTGCGAAACAAAGAGATGAGGCGTGTGGCCGCCACGCTCCTCTACCGGCTTAGCTTCGCCGTGCGCCGGCCCACCTACCAAACCAATAATGCACTCTATCTTGATCTCTTCTCTTTTTCCTCGCTTTTTCTGCACCTTGATTTTGATTTCTCCGATCCTTTAGTCTGTGCCATTATGAGCAGTAGTATTCATATATTTACGACGTGTTCGGCATGCAGGCGTGGCTCATCCGTTACGTACAAGCCACACGGATCTTCTGGTTGGTAGTACGGTATAGTAGTGCTAGCTCGATCAAGATTTTCATATAAGTAACAATTATTCTGGTCTATACACCCATGATGATACAAGCAGTCAGGCTGTACTGAGAGATAGTACGTATGCACCACTGAAATATAATCTCTGCATTAAGGAATATACTTCCTCCGTTCTTTTTTATATGACACCGTTGACTTTTTTGTTGAACTTGACCAATAATATAGGTTTAAATAATTATTTTTTGAATGTGAAATGGATATCATTGGATTCATCATCAAAAGCACTTCAAAGCTAACTTATACACTTAGCTATTTACACAAATATTTATAGATAAGACGAAATGTCAAAGTAACAAAAAAAGTCAATGTTATCATATAAAAAAGAACGGAGGGAGTACTAAGGAG
>LAPY01000280.1:62916-79691 GCA_000970635.1 Eragrostis tef | reverse complement strand
CATTATACGAAGTTATACGACTGCAGTGAGAGATGGTATGAATCTTATCCCATACGAGTACATAATTGCGAGACAAGGTAATGAGCAGATAGACAGAATCCTAGGTCTTGGTCCATCATCTAGGAAGAAGAGTATGCTGGTTGTTTCCGAGTTCATTGGCTGCTCCCCTTCCCTAAGCGGTGCTATTCGAGTGAACCCATGGAACATTGACTCAGTGGCTGATGCAATGGACTCTGCACTGGAGATGCCTGAAGGGGAGAAGGTGCTGCGACATGAGAAGCATCACAGATATGTTAGCACGCACGAAGTTGGTTACTGGGCGAATAGCTTCTTGCAAGATCTTGAGAGGACATGCCATGAACATAACAGGAGGCGTTGCTGGGGCATAGGATTTGGGCTGAAGTTCAGGGTTGTGGCCCTTGATCCAAACTTCAAAAAGCTTGCAGTTGAGAATCTGGTCTCAGCCTACCGGAGAACTACCACACGCATCATTCTCCTGGACTATGATGGAACACTGATGCCTCAGACATCGTTTGGTAAGAGTCCGAGCTCTAAGACGATAGACATGTTGAACAGCCTTTGTCGTGACAAGAACAACTTGGTCTTCCTTGTGAGCTCAAAGAGTAGGGCGACCTTAAATGAGTGGTTCTCAGCATGCGAGAACTTGGGACTAGCTGCTGAACATGGTTACTTCCTCAGGTAATTTCAATGATTCCTGCAAACTGTTTGCAATGTCTTAAATTATGTGTCATTGTAAGGAAAATTGAATTTGTACTGCACATTATTTTGTCATCAATTACTGAAAAAAACAATGTGGCAATGCTGCAGATTGAGAAGAGATGCAGAGTGGGAGACCTGCGTCCAAGTGGCAGATTGCAGCTGGAAGCAAATTGCAGATCCTGTGATGCAGACCTATACCGAGACGACAGACGGATCAACCATCGAGGACAAGGAGACTGCAATAGTTTGGAACTACGAGGATGCTGATCCTGATTTTGGTTCCTGCCAAGCAAAGGAGCTCCATGATCACTTGGAGAGTGTTCTTGCAAACGAGCCGGTTTCAGTAAAAGCTGGCATGAACCATGTTGAGGTGAAGCCTCAGGTAGGATCGCAGATGTTCACTTTAGCTTCAGTTACTTTCTCCTCACACTTGTCACTGCAACTGCATCTCCCGTAACTAAAACCAATCGTAACTTCCATTACAGGGTGTAAGCAAGGGCCTTGTCGCGAAGCGGCTCCTGTCGACACTGCAGGAACGAGGCGACCTGCCGGACTTCATCCTATGCATCGGCGACGACCGCTCCGACGATGACATGTTCGAGGTGATCACCACCGCAGTGAACAGCCCCTCCCTGAAACCAGAGGCGGAGGTCTTCGCCTGCACCGTCGGGCGGAAGCCCAGCAAGGCCAAGTACTACCTGGACGACCCCGCGGACATCGTGCGCCTCATTCAGGGCCTCGCCAATGTCTCCGACCAGATGGATGGCACGTCCCCTACTGCCACGGACACGGCTCTAAGGTGAACCGCGCTGATTTGCATGTTGTTAGCTCATAGGCGGTCCTAAGAAACTTTATGGTAGGGATCATTGCTCGCTGTTCCCAGATGTACATGCTCTAGGAAACGAATGAAAGCGTCGGTCAGCGTGCTTGCTTGTGTTGCTTCTTCTTCGTCGAATTATCTGTCGATGTGTACATAAACTCTTATCAGATCATCGATCCCGTTAATTCCTCGCTGAATTCTTGTCAAAGAAAATGTGCTCGGATGTAGTTAAAGGCATTGCTGCCACCTTTGTAGCCGCTTCTTTTGCTGTTTCATGTCCTTTGCCGCCGTCTCACGGTGACGTCCCTGATGCGCGCCTCCTTTTCGCTGTTTGCTGATGGTGTAGTGGAGTGGAGGCGCCAATAAGTTTCCTTTTTGCCAGGAGGATTAGGCGCTGCTACTCTCGTAGCCTCGCGGCAAATGATGGTCAGCAACAGTGGGAGCTGGTGGTTGGCCGCACTTGCGCAATTGTGTAGCATGCCTTATCCTCTGTACCCCTTTTACCAAATTGGGGTAAAGGTTCCAGTCCAATCAGGGTGGCAGGATAAGGCTGCTTATGCCGCGTTTAGCAAAGACCATAAAGAGATTCTTCCCCATGCCTTGAGTAGATTATTTGTATGCTTCATCTTCCATTGGGCGTCTTCGTGATCCAGTCACTTCCACTGTTGGTGTTGATATTAAAAAAGCTGGAGTGGGAGTGTGTGTGAACGTAAGACGGACACAGTTTCAGTTAATGGCGAAGCAGATAGAGCTGGTTTTTGGTTGAGCTGTTCCCTTGCTCAGGTGAAGAAAGTTGCAATTAGCTGCATGATTGAGTCTTGCACGGCAGTGATTGTTGTCGTGGGGATACGATAGTACTACGATACGAACGAGTCCGCGACTTGCGAACCGTCCACTGTTCTCAGACAGTGATCTCTCGGTGGTTTTGGCACACTGGGCCAGGAAAGATTGGCAGTGCCGTGGCTTCAGACAAGCCACGGATGGCGTCTCAAGGGACAGGTTGGCATTGCCCGTGGCACGGACAGGCTGCCCGTCTCGTCCGCAACGGCGGCCGGCAGGCGACGTGCGCGGTGGCGTCACCGAGCACGCGGCGGCGGGGTCGCGTCGCCGGCGACGTCGCGCGCGCCTCAAAATAATCGCCGGGATAAGGTTCGGCCGGGCGCGCCCGCCACGCCGCGTGGGCCGGCGGCGTCGCGTCGCGGTTATCCATCCGGAGACGACGAGATCAATCCGCGGCTCGATGCATTAGTTTAGGGGCAACTTTGTCTCGGTGTCAGCGAGTACAGGCCAATCTTTATCCGGTTATCAGCGTGCGACGAGGGAGTTGCGACAAGATGGCGCAATTGTTTGCTGGGCTCAGGCGTCAGGATTGCCCGGTCAAAGCCAATTGGGACATACAGAAATGTCATTAAAAGTATAATGCGCAGGTTAGATGCCGTACACATCAGTGGAATCCTATGAATTAGAACCACATGGTTGTGCAGAACTATAGTGTTTGGCTTCAGAGCTGGAAGGGTATGAAAATAACTTTCAAGAAATTTCGACGAACATACGTGTGCAGAACTACTTTGGATGCAAGGCTGGAAAAAGGAAAAAATGTTTCCTCGTAGCTTTGGTCACTAATTTTCTATCATGATATTCACACTGATAGATACACATTTCATTTCCACGTGCTTCAAATATCTAAATCCATAGAGATAGTACGCGCCTAACTGCAAGATTACCAAGACAACAATCTTGCAACCACATACTAATGCTAACAGATTCAGTTCGTCAATCTCCAAAACTATTTTGTCTGTCATTTTTCAGGAAAAAAGAGTACTGCATCTTCAGTACCAACGTTAAGCTGACCCATCAACTGACAGAAGTTAGGCAGTTGACCCTTTTCAAAATAGATGGTGCTGCTTTTCATAATCGCGGCTTTGGGACAATAATTGCCAAAGATAAATCAACGTGCTTATTCAAACATGTACTACAGAAAAATGGTTATGCATTTCTTTCCCGCCCTTGTCTAATCCTTATCAGGTTCAGGATGATGACAGATGGTCTACCGTTGTTTTTAATGCTTGTATGATCCTTATTATCTCTTAATAATCTAAGTCTTAAGGAAAGAAGCTATGTACCTGGTGAAGTCATATGCTTCAGGGGAAAAGTATAACATCTACTAGAATCCATTTCTTGTAAAAATGAATCTTACTCCCTCCATTCATTTTTACATGCGAGTCCATGGATTTGTCAGTCAAATTTAATATTTTTGAGCAGCAACCTAACTACAGGTTCAGTGACATATTTTCATACACGTGGCATGATTTTGCACTTGTGGTTCATATGAAAATATATAGAGCACCAAGTAAAAAGAGCCACATTTCTAAACATAGAGAGCAATCCAGGGATGCATGGTACATGCGAATATCAAGTCAACAAGTATAATCTTTTTAGATGTTTCACATTCAAGGCATTTTGAGCCGTTAAGGTCACACAAACTATGGACAGTTCAAATTTTAAACTAATTGAGTACATATCATTTTGTATCAACTTGTATGGACATTTTTCAGAAGAATATGCTGCACATGATATATTGTGGTATGATTGTATTGTAAGAGAATAATAACGACAATATTCTACATGCCTGGGAAGCACTCAGTAGTCAGAAAGGTTTCTGCAGTAGCTGATTCCACATCTGTTCTGGTCGGAGGTGGAAGAATCCGAATCAAACTGCAAATTACTCGTAGAAGGCAAATCTATGGTAGAACACTGAACACGGTCATCCTTTTGTTATGGCATAAACAGATGGCGTGGGGCTGGGGCTCTAAAAAGAATTCCCCTAACTATGGTGTGTGATGCTAAATCTGAGCAAAGAGGAGCTCATTCCACATATCCGGTATACCAGGAAGGCACCAATGTAAGCAATCATGAATTCCTGTTGACTTTTTCAAAGTTGAGTTCGAGATATGCCCCTCATCTCTTAGTTGTGAGATAGCAGTGATATCCAAAAGCTTAACCCGGGTACCATTCACAGCACTTTCTGCTGGTAAATCACTTGAGTGATCCTGCAATACCTCACTTCCATGAGACATGGGAGTGGTATTACCACAAGTTCCACCTGTGTTCCAGTCGCCATTCACAAAGTGCCTTGGTGACATTGTCCTAAGGAACACTTTCATCTGTGGACGCTGCGCAATTTCTGAATCCACCCATCTGGCAATACTATGCAGTGTAAGATTTTTTGCACGATTGAGGTCTGCAAGTCTACCTTCACCTACAGGCTTCCCATCAGCATACAACTCCCAATGATTTCCATTGAATTTCCCTCTGTTCCAGTGATGACCTGTGTTAAGCACTAGGACATCAAAACATTTAAGATACTTCTTCAAGAATGTAACTGGCCGATCAAGATGCAATGCAAAGCTGGCTGCTGAACTTCCGGTGTTCAAAGGTTCCAACTCAGACAAACTAGCAGACCAGTAGAAAAGAATAGTTGTGTTAGTTGCTGGAAATCGATAAGCCCACCCATCAGGTCTTAATGCCCCTGGGGCTTTGATGAGACCATATTTCCAACCAACATCTTCAACCTCTGGACTGTAAGTTCCACCTGTTGCTATACACATAATTGATTGAAATTGCTGTCTGCCAAGTGAATCGCCAACAAAAGCAAGAGTTTTATGTTTCAACCTGTAAGCATCATACTATGTTAGAAGAAATCCAGTCTTGAGGACGCACATTAAAATGGATGTAAGTTACCTTGCCAGAAAGTTAGGCCCCGTGAACTCAGGCATCTCACAGCCGTGTGGCTGCCACCGAAAACTCTCATATGAAAAATCTGCACGTTTCATCATTCGACAAGCCCACATTTTCGACAGCCATTGCTTGCACTCATTACCAGAATACAACGGCCGCGTCTCATCTGCTACCCACTGTCCTTTTGCAAAGTTGCAATCTATGTAAGAAAACAAAAACAAAAATAAGGAACAATAAGGCAATGGAAAATTATCTTTAGACCACATATAAATTGTGCCCATACAAAAACTCTCTGTTTTATGTTTTCCAAAAAATAACACTATTATCAAAGCCAAATTATGACTTCCAATGTTTGAGGTCAATAAACAAAAATAAAGTGACCAGTTACTGTCAGGGCGTAATAATCTATTACGCAAAGGCAAATTACCTTCAATTGTTAGCGCTTAAAATGCAGACAGAGTGCAAATGTTTCTGGTAAACTAATTAGCATGAAGTGATAGTGGGGCAAATGATGAGAGAAATAAGAAACATTTGCATGAATGATTACCTTTGTTCAGTTTGGTCCTACTTTTATTATGACTCCTGGTGACATCATGTCCAGGATGTTCCTGCTCCTGCTGTAGGAAACCTGATGACAAAGGGCATCAACAAGTTGTCAATAGACAGAGGCAAGAGTAGATTCTGCTTTGGTAAAAAGCAACAAATCATTAAAGTTGCATTCACATTCCAGAATACCTTGGGAAAGAATCCTTAACTGCTCTGGTGTTGAGCTTAAGATAGTAAGAATTGGGGCTCCTTCCAGTAACAAAACAAGAATCGGCAGAACAAGGAGAACTACGAGGCCAAAGCATAGCTTGTTGACAAGGAGCCTATGCAGACAGCCGCCTTTCATCCCGGGAAGGCAGCATAGGACCTATCCTGATCCTCCGAGTTAATCAAATGCTGCTCAAAATTGAAGTCCCTGCAGACAGCAAGAGTCAATAAACCTGCACAGTTCAGGCTGGGATTCAGAACTAATATGCATTCTTGGAGTTGAAAACAGTATCAAGACAAACCAATTTAAGAAGTAAAAGGCAAAACCAAAGCAATTGGTTCTTCACCATTTCATCAACTGTAACCCAATCAGAAGCTACAAATTTTGATGCGTAAATGCAAATTTAAAGTTCCAGAACAGCTAGCTAGTAGCGCCTGGTTGTCTGCACATCATGTACATGAAAGGAGAACACCAAGGCAACCAGCAAGCACTGAGCTTTAAACGCCGATCACCTTACCCGTTCTGAGCAATTGTAAATAACTAACAGTGGATGCACTGAAAACAGAAAACACGACCTTTATGCTGACTGATTCACAAATGGGTGCACAATGGCAACATCCGAAACTGCAAGGATTACTTTACTTCTCAAATTACGGCTCTGAATTGCAGGAGTTGGTTACAGTACAGAGCTTCTGGATCAAATCCGAAGGAACAGGCAGGATTTCAGCATTTTCAGTAACTTCAGACATCAATGCAATAACGCTGGTATATCAAACTACGATAGGGCTGCACCTGCACGCTATACACATGACAACAACACGAAGAGCACCAAGGCAAGCAGCAAGAACTGAGCCTAAAACGGCAACCTACTTTCCCCATAGCAGTTATAACTACATACAACAACCTGTGAACTACTGAAACCAGAAAACAGGACCTTTGTGCTGGCCAATTCACGAAGTATGTGTGCTCGGTGACGATAATGGCAATGTCAAGGATCACTCTAATTCCAGAATCAGTAGGCGGAACTCGGATAATACATTGCATCGCGACGGAATTCACTGATGAAATCCGCGCAGGAGCACGCGTGGCCTGCTCACCGGATCCAAATTAAGGTACTTGATTTATTATTTTGAGGAAACAAGTTGAGGTACTCAGTGGAATCGCATTGAGCGTTAAGCAAGGGGCACAGCGGAAGACGATCGCTGCGACGGAGGAGATCCACCGCCATACTACGAGACCGAGGCAAGACCCTCCGAGGAATGAGGGAAGGGAACGCGTAGAATCCCAACCGAGCAGCCCTGCCCTAGGAACGAGCACCAGAGCAAGCAGAAAGGCTAGAGTGTAGGAAACTTGGGCAGGCGGGCTAACCTGTTCGTGGGACGAAGCGTCGGCGACGCCGCCTGCCGGCGAGGGCGCGCGCGGGAGGAGTAGAGAGAAGCGGAACGCCGGCGAGCGCGAACGAGAGAGCCGCTCCCAGGTGACGGAGGTGCGCCCAAGGAGACGAGGGGGCAGGTGAGCCGGGGCCCACATGCCATTGGCACGCGTGCGTCGGTAGTGTGATGTGGACGCCAGCGAACCGATGGCACCAGAAAGTGTCGGCCCATAGGCCACTCGTGCGTCTCTGGTTGGGTCCAGAGTTGGTGCGTGGTATTCGGGGCGCGTCATGGGATCGATGCCAGAGCATCCAATCGAGGGAAGCGTGGAAGGCACGTGGCGGACGGTGGCTTCGAAGATCGACGAGGAATGTTTCTCTTTTTTTATATATATAAGTAAAATGCATTTATGGTTATTAAACTGTCTATTTGGTCATTATACTCATAAAAATACAAATCATGGTCAAATGACCATCCGCGTCAATACAACCATCATCTCATAGCTCTATGTATTATGATGACGTGACATACGTATAAACATGACTCATCATGGCACATGAAATTCTACTCATACATCGACAATACACGTGACCTCCTTTCCTTTACAAGTTTATTAGTTTTTACTATGCGCCCCTTCTTTCATCTTTTTTTCATAAAATAAGTGTCTTCTATTACTTGTATTTTATTTTAAAAGAGTCACAATGATTACGCAAAAAAACGTCAAGAAGGTGGACGATTCCAAAAAAGAACGATAAGCAAAGAGAGAAGCAAAACAAAGTAGCAACCAAGGTTTATATTATCGATGGTATCGTTCCAACCGAGCCATACCGATTTCACCGGTTTTACCAGTTATCGATGTAACCGGTCAGAAACCGAACAAAAATTCAAAAATTAAAATTTGAATTCAAAATCTCGGTTTCCGACCGGCCGGTTTGATCGGTTTCATCGGTTCGACTAGAAAATGCGAAAAAGGCTAAAAATGTAGGAATTTTTTGCATGGCCTTTGTTAAATATTCTAAAAATCCTTTGCCACAGTTTGACAATATAGAAATCATAAAAGATAGCACCAATCCAGCTCATACAACATAGCATAATTCATACGGAGTCTAATATAAATTATCCGATACAAAGTTTTTGACAAAATTTAAGATACAACATAGTTTTGAAAGTAATACACGTAGTTTTGTGCACATAAACATACAACAATAGATACAAACATACAGCTCAAGAGTCAAGACCATATGACGTCGGATTGCGAATTGTTTATGGCGTTGTATTCTCAAGACCATATGACGTCAGGATCCGTCGGTTACCGATTACGATCGGGCGGTCCGGTGACCTGACGACGACAGCACGCGGCTCTGGCGACCTGACGGCGACGGCGAGCGGCGGATTCGGCGCGGCGGCGAGTGGGGGACCGAGCGAAGGGGTCGATAGGGAATGGATAAGGTGAGTTTTTTTTTCTAATTTTCTCGCCCACAAATGTTCTGTCTTTTTTTTGTCCCATCAGACTAATGAGTTTTCGTGAATGGTTTCCACCAATATGTTACAAATAACGTCTAGTTTATTTACATATTTTTTGTTTTAATTTTTTTCAAATTTTCAAAAAAATTCAAATTTTGAAATCGAAAACCGGCCTACCATCGGTATTGAGAACCTTGGTAGCAACGAGGATGGTGGGAGCATATTCCATTGCCGACGATTTAAAAATGTTATACGATCACGGATGCAGTGGCAATACCGGTGCTTCATTTCCTTTCAGAAACTCTCATGAATTCATTTCGACCCCTATGAAAATTCTCCATGCGAAGCACCCATCTCTCTGTTTTTTTTACCATCAAACCGCTTTCGTCTCCTTTCTAGTGCACAGTCCTAGATTTTAGAACCGAAAGTTTTTGACAGAGCGTAAACCATAGTGGCAGCAACTCTTCTGCCTGATTATTCAGTAAAGCCTATGGATACACATGAACACAAACAATCTCTGTTGGCCAACGGCTGCTAGTTTTACCACGAACATGCATAAAAGCGGATGCAATTGCTTTACCACCTCCTGAAAATCCTTCTCAAAAGTCAGTGGTCTGATCTGTCACTTTAACAAGGCATGCAACTTTTGGCTTAAACACACATGGTTCAGTTGTAGAGTCCAAATCTTATAGACCTCTCAGATGCCTGTGTTGACTGTTGAATCAGCTGGATCATCATGCATGTCAACTCAAAGATCAAACTCTACAGCAATACCACAGACCTTTGAAATTAGTTGCAGGAGTATTCAGTAAGTAGCTCGGTTTGTCGTGTTCATCGATCGTGCCCAATCATCGGTGGCTGTTTCCGGAAAAGTGCAGCTGCACTATTATTGTTGACCTTCCAAGGGTTTGTTATGGCCGACAAGAGGATTATAGGCATCAGATCATCAGTTGTTGCCATGTTCGTAGTTTAGAAATGTACTATGCAAAGCCACTATACTTGAGTGGCAGTGTTGCTTTCGATAGATTGTGTGATATGTAGAGCTTGTACCTTTCGTTCTCTCATCAACTAGGAGAATAATTATCAAAAAAAAAAAACTAGGAGAATACAACGCCATTAGGAATCCAGTCATGATGATTGGGGAGTTTCAACATCTTGAGCTAGCGCCACCTTTGGTTTACTTTTGTTGGATCCTCCTGCATGTGGTTGCTCTTTCTTTGAAGAAAAGGAGATGTCTCTGTTCGGGCAATGTGATCAGAAATGAATCCTATATGGAAGCACAATATCTGTATATAGTTATAAAATGACACTAGGACTACCACAAATGCAGTGTTCTGTGACTCTGCTATATAGAGAAACAAAAGCCAACCTTACCAACTAATGTTTAAAAAGCCTGATAATATGAACAGACGTATGCTAGACGTAGAATCAATTGTATAGTTTGCCATTGTTTTAAAGACCATGTTCAGCATATATTTATGGAAATCTTAGCAACTTCCTGAAGCTATCTGCTCTGCTAGTTCGTCTGGTCATACACGAAAGGAATGGCAATAAATTACAATACTGCAGTAACAAGTTCTACCTACTGCATCATCAGTTTCGTTATCGAAGATGAAAATGTTTATAGTACTTCTGTGTTTCAGAATGTTACAACCGTTTTCATTAGAAATATAACAGAAACTTGTGTGTACTATAAATGAGGTTGAACCTATGATCAAGTAAATAGAGAACTTCATATGACAGCACATGTTATGCTACAGGTACATTATAATTTATAAGCACACTTTATGAAAGTCTACGATGTGCTTCAGTAATTGGGTGCAGTGCAACTGCATAGGCCTCCTATCAGCAAGTCCTATTGTTCTTGCTTGAAGATAAACAGATCAATTCCTTTCCTTAACCACCAACAAGTTCTGCACAACGTGACAAACCAAGGAAGCTTTGCACTGAAAACCCATTTGCTAGTTAAGAATAAAGAAGAGAACCATAAAGGTTCTCTAAAAGTTCGTGCTCGAAGAATATGCTACAGAAGATCCCTCCAAGTGCGAGCCTACAAAAAGCCTAATGCTCTCTCGCATATCCATTACATCTTGCAGCAACACCACCATTGGAGGCAGCCTCACACAAGCCTTGGAGTCGAAGAATTCGTTCGTTTCCATGACGTTCATCTTCGTCTGGTGCTCTCAATCCCAGTCTGAGGCCACCGCTAGTTGGAGAAGCCGTGGATAATCAGAGGTTGGTCGATGTGCCTGAAAGAGGGCAACCTAGCATCTTTGGCAGTCTCGTATTGTACGTCTCCTTGAATTGATTATGAATACTGGGGCTTCTCCTGAGTTTGTCTGTCGCTACAAATTTCTACTATATTGGAAAGAAAGCATGATCACTTCTTTGAATACTTGCTATGTTGCCTTCTTTTCATATGTGCGAGTGTCTCAAAGAGTTGAGCTTATAAAGCCTGAGTGAGCGCTCTGCTTCCTACACTTAAGTCTGCCGAGAATCAGTAATCTTTGTTGATATCAGTAATAATGAAACCCAAACTTCAGTTTATGCACTTTTCTTCATTCTACTTCTGAATTTTACCTGCGTTATTAGATGACCATCTTGGTAATCTCCTATGTTCACACATCGTACTACCGATCGCTTGGAACATCACAGAACACTTGAAACGACTCCTTTTGAAAGTCCCGGGTAGAACAGTACAACACACTCATCGAATCCAGTTCAAGTAGCTGTTCCTCGTTTATTCCATTTCCGGCACAGTTTTCACTACGCAAGTACAAGATGGGAATTTTATTCTCCCAGCAACACCCAAACTGACAGACCTGAACAATGGCCACTCCACTACTCTATGCGATGTTGCTGCTGGCGCGCGAACCAGTCCTCCCAGTTCCTGCCGTCGACGTGCCTGTACTCAGCGTGCGCGAGGGTGCCGGGGTCGACGCAGGCCACGGTGACGGCCACGCGGCCGGGGTTGGACCTGGGAACGTAGAAGGAGGTGATTCCGCAGACCTTGCAGAAGGTGTGCTTCGCCGTGTGTGTGCCGAAGGCGTAGGTGGTGAGGAACTCGTCGGCGCCGGGGTCCAGCCGGAACTTGGCGGCGGGGACGCCGAAGTTGGCGTTCCCGCGCATGGAGCAGTCGGAGCAGTTGCTGGTCGTCGCCACCACGCTTGCCGGCGCCTCCGCCCGCCACCGCACGCGCCGGCAGTGGCACCCGCCGCTGTGCACCACCTCTGCGCCGCCCATCGCGAGTGATCTGTCGAGGCCAGAGAGTGGCAGTTCTTGACGGCTTCTGATTTCTTGTCTTGACTCTTGACGGTAAGGTTTGGCACGGCTCGTCGAAGAGATAAAGCGGTGCTCGGACTTCACTTGGGTGAGTTGTTAGCCGCCGAGGCGCCGAGCTGCTTTGATGCCACGCCCACGCGCTCCCCTCCTTCGGCCATCACCACTGGGGAGACGACACGGAGGAGGGACGGAGGGCGGCGGACGGGCTGGGTTGAAATGCTGAAATGGAAGGGTTCTGGACTGGAGGCCTAGTTAGCCCAGCTCAGTTGGGCTGCTGAAAGCCAGAATTGGACTGCACGGACTAGCAAAGCTGCTGCAATGCCGCTTCTGAATGAGAATTCTTTTATGTCCCCTGCATATGCAATTATGCATCTCAGCCGGTTCTAAAATTTACTCCAAAAAAAAAAAAGCATCTCAGCCAAAGGGGGCGTTGCTGGTGCGGGTCACAATGGGCGTGGTTCGATGGACCCGCTGGATCATCCAACCGCCCCGTGAAATGAAGTGTCAACACTGTTTAGAGTCAGTTGGTTCCGAGTCTGTTGAACCCAACGGGCTCAGCCATGGCTGAAAGCAGAAGGCAAAATCATAATCAAACTTCACAGTCAGGATAAAATGTGCCTAGTCATATATGGAAGCTACATTAGGCATTAAAATGACACATGAAAACCATGCATTTTTGTCCCAAAATAAATTATATTCATCATCGAAATCCCAAAGTGCAAAACATTTATCACATCAATGCGCAGCCACCGATTATTACTCATCACATTGTTTTCACTAGAGAATTCATCATCGATATCCCAAGTGCAAGACATTTATCACACCCATCTAGAGCTACGGATTGTTACTCGTCACATTGTTTCCACTAGGGAATTTTACAATTCACTAAAGAGAAGGGCAAGGACAAAATTAGCATTTTTTTGATGGAGTGTTGAAATTCCAACTGCGGATGGCACATCCTCCAACCCTTATCTTGTGGATATATGCCCCCTCCCCCTCTCCACCCACCCACCCACACACTACTCTCACGCATATAAAAAATAAATCAAACAACCTTCGAGATTGTAACTAACTCAAGCACCACTCTACAAGTGCTTGGGGTTATTTAGAACTCTTTTGGTAGGGCTCTAATTTCTCTGAAAAAAATAGTTATGTTGGATAACGCGTGTCTGAAATTGGTTGAGATATGGTGTGCCTGAAAATGTTGGGCAGAATGGGTTCTTCTGCAACTTATCTTTATTTTTAAGAACAAATATGTAAAAGAGAGAGTGGTGGGGTGAGATAGCGCAATTTCTGGCTCACCGCTTTACCTCTTTTTTTTTGGGTGTGGTTCCTTTCTTTTTTAACGAGAAGCATCCAAGAAAGCAAAACTCTTTTATTGAGGTTTGGCTTGGAAAGTGGATTAAAACACTTTTGGTTGGGCCACATCAGCATCTGGGGCCACAAAACATTAATTATAATAGAAAAAGAGGAGATATGAGCCCTTATTCTTCTCCTGTTTGTAGCTACAAATGACGAGAGTTTAGGGGTTATGAGAAAATAGGGAGTTGTTTTGGGGAGCTGCTGGAAATTATATTTTTGATTGAATACCAATTTTTTTATTTAAGGAGGATTTATGAGGCTCTTTTGGAGATGCTCTTACGTGAAGTCATCAGGGAAGCTCTAGCAAAAGATATCGACATCTCACTTGATTTCATTATAGTAAACTTTTTCACTTGAAAATTCCGAGTCAAACACATGTAGCTCCAAGAAAAGAAGGAACATCCATTTCCATGTTTTTTTCTCTTTTAGAAACACTGAAAAAGCTCCAAGTACAGTTGTTCCTCGTTTATTCTTACACTCTACACAAGTACGTATTGGAGTTACACAAACAACAAGAGGAATTTTATTCACCGAGAAGAGAAACACCGACCCAAACTGATCTGAACAGTAGTCACTCCACTACTCTGCCGCCTCGGCCTGAGAGAACCCAGCGATGTTGCTGCTCGCGAACCACGCCTCCCAGTTCCTCCCGTCGGCGCGCTGTACTCGACGTTCTCCACGGTGCCGGGGTCGACGCAGGCCACCGTGACGGCCACTTCGCCCTGGTTGTCCCGCTGCGTGTAGAAGGAGGTGATGCCGCACACCTTGCAGAAGGTGTGCTTGGCAGTGTGCGTGCCGAAGGTGTAGGTGGTGATGAACTCGTCGGCGCCGGCCTCCAGCTTGAACTTGGCCGCGGGCACGACGAACCCGGTGCTCCCGCGCATGGAGCAGTTGGAGCAGTTGCAGAGCCACGCCTCGACGGCCTGCGGCGCCCCCCGCCGCTGTGGATCACGTCGGAGCTCATCGCGTGTTCCTGCGAGCTTCCGTTCTCTGGTTTTCTTCTCTTGATATGGTTTGGCACGGCTTGTGGAGGAGAGCGGAAACACCGCCCTCACTTGGCCGGGCGCTCGGCCAGGGCCAGGCCACCGCGGGCACTGAAGTCAGAAACTCAGAAGTGACTACGACTCCGACTGCGGAGGACGACCGGACAGCGATGGTTTTTGTGGGATAAGGAGAGCTAACCTGATCTAGGCTTGTTACATGTTTTTAGTAACTTAATTTATTTTCTTAAATTCATATTTATAGATAACAAAATAATTTTATTGAGACTGGCTGTTGCTATCAAGGAAGTTGAAACTATAATCATATTTACTTCAAAATAAGGTATAACCGAACAAAAACACATCAGAGTTCTACACACAAAGAGTGATGTATGAAACACATAATACAACCAAAGAAAAGAATAATATTTCTTATATCTCAATTAATTTAAAGGTGTGGCTTGCTGATTGGAGTCCTTTTTTAAAAAGAAAATCGATTATAGTCATTTCTAAAAGTTAATCCCACCTCGTAAGACTCAAAACAGAACAGATCATGTACCAACCAAAATGAAGGATATCCATATGTAGTAACGGGGGCTGGTGCCCATATGCTCCACCCAATATTTTGCCTATCTTGCAAGGTGTTGGGGATAGCCAGATGTATCATAGGCTAGAACTCCCTATTTTGTGTACAAAGATACCAATGTATAGGTTTGTGACCCATTTGTAAGGTCTAGGGACTTTATTGTAGCATCTAGGGACCTCTTTGTAAAATCTGAGGACTTGTATGTAATATTTATCTTCACCAATGGAATAAATGAGAAGAGCCATCTCACCTCCCCCTATAAATAGAGCCCAAGGGCTTGGGAGAGGGGACTTTTAGACTATTGGCTCATATGACCTCTCGGTCTATTCCTTCCTACCCTTCGGGTGTCCTTCGTTCATCTTCGTGTAATCTCCCTTCCTCTTCGTTCTCTCTATGTTCGGAAGTGTAAACCCCAATACAAGGCTGCAACTCTCGGCCAGGGTTTCAAAAACGAGGCCGGTCGGTTTCACCGGTTTTTGATCGGAAGCCAATCAAAATTCATCAAATTTTCAAATTACAATCGCTCGACTTTTTTTTTCTCTTCAAATTATGTTGGAAATTCAAACCCAAAAACCAGTGAGCCGATCGAACCGGGCCGGACCGGTTTTCCCGGTTCTGTTTTCTCTGCTATCAGTTCTTCTGATATTTGTTTGGAGCTGTGATAAAATTGTATATCGTCGCACAACAATACGCGACACACAAATAATCGACCGGCTCAGAATTGCTTTCCTTCCACCGATGTTTCACTGCAGCCGGACCTCCACGCAAGTCTCCATACACTATCATCGATCGCGTCTCCCGGGCGCAGCGTTGATGAATCAAGCAAAGGGGCAAGAAAACAGACCACTGCATCACCATTGTAAAGGCCAAAAAATCTGAGAGATTGTAGTCCCATCCCAGTAATCTGTGGACAGTTGTATCGACAGAGACAGACCATAAAACATTCATCACACTACTCCATGTAGAGATTGCTCATTTAAATACAACATTGCTTTCGATAATCGACAGTCAACTTCTACAATTCACCGAGGAGAAGCGGAATTCACCCGACAACAGAGAACACAAACTGACCTCTCCACTACTCCGCCTTGGAGAACTTGGAGATGCCGCTGCGCTCGAACACGCCCTCCCAGTTCCTCCCGTCGAAGTTCCTGTACTCGACGTGCGCCAGTGTGCCGGGGTCGACGCAGGCCACCGTGACGGCCACGCCGTCCGGGTTGGACCTCGGGATGTAGAAGGAGGTGATGCCGCAGGCCTTGCAGAAGGTGTGCTTCGCCGTGTGCGTGCCGAAGGTGTAGGTGGTGAGGGACTCCTCGGCGCCGGCGTCGAGCTGGAACTTGGCCGCGGGCACGACGAAGTGGGTGTTCCCGCGCATCGAGCAGTCGGAGCAGTTGCAGATCCAGGCCACCACGCTCGCCGGCGCCTCGACCTTCCACTGCACGTGTGGACGACGTCCGAGCCGCTGCTCATCGCGCGATTTGGGAGCGGAGAGAAGAGGAAACCGTCGCGCACCTGGTGTGGATAGCTGAGCTCCTGAGCTGCTCGCGAGCGTTGACGAGGAGTGGAAGGAAGGGCCGGCGGCTGGGCTGATTTCATCCTGATAACGAACCCAACGAGCAGATTGTGCCCTCGGTAGTCTTGGGCCTCAGCCGCGGCCCATCCACGAAACGGCGCACCGCCGCAATCCAACCGAAAC